>JAVCKT010010049.1:736-16359 GCA_032273925.1 Rhynchotus rufescens | reverse complement strand
GCAGGAGCAAAAGTAGACTGAATCTGAATTTCATAGTTCTTTACCATCCATTTTTCTATGTTGTTTCTTTTTTTTTTTTCCTCAAAAAATGTTGCTGATATTTACTTGTTGTTTCATTCTCTCTTAAATTTCCAACTTCCCAAGGAAAAGAAAATCCAAATGCTATTTATTAAATAGTTCCCAACCATCAGATGTGTTTGTTTATGGTCTTACATGGTCTGAGAGATTATTTTACAGAAAGGACTTGGGACAACTTCCAAATCATTTCAAATAACTTCACCAAATCTGAGTCCTATTTGCCTTCATATCACTCTGTGCTGTCTGGAAAGAGTTTTAATTGCATAATATTAGTGTAATGCAATGATCTAGCACAATTTTGAGCCCCAGAGAGGTTATGGTAACAGGGTGATGGTCTGCAATGCCTGAGTTTGAGACCAATGTGACAGTCCCACAAGACACAGTGCCATCGGAAAAAATGATATAGTATTAATTAAAAAAAATGATAAAATGATACAGTACTAATAAAAAAATAGGATAATACAAAAGCCAAGGATTGCATTAGACTGCTCAGAGACAGAGGTTAGGAGGAGCACAGATTGCACCTTTAAATGTCACGGTAGCAATCGCAGCGAGCTGGGAACAGCTCTTCCCTCTCCATCTCCCACCAATGTGTTTGCAGAGGGTCTGCCCTGCATCGAAATGGCAGGGGCAAAAGGCCACCTCTCGCTGTACCACTGCTATTCTGCTGCATTTGCTGGTGCCATCATGCATCTAACGTCTCGACCATAACTGTGTTAGAGGTGAAAATTTGCAATTTCACTGTTTCTTCTCAATTTAATGTGTCAAAACAAAGCTAGGTCCAAAAATAAAAAGTGTTGTGAAAAAATCAAGATTTTTGAATTTAACTAATGGTAAAAGCATTCTCTTAGGGTGACAAGCTATTACTCTTAAAAAGAAATAGCAGACTTGAACCTTGCTGCAGAGAAATATAGAAATATCCTAATTGGTGTTTAATCAGTAAAAAGATGGGAAAGATGGAAAATAAAACCTCTACATTGAATTAAGGTCCTAACCCTTGTTCACGTTTTCACAAACTGTCCTTGATAGCAGTCAACAAGTTGTTCTAGGTTATATGTATGGATCTACTCAGGAAATCGGAAATTCTTAGAGAAAAACTGCTACATTTTTGCAATTTTTTTTTATTATTTTGCCCAAGAATTTGATGTTTAAAAAAAAAAATCCAAAGTGTTATTCAGAGGTTATCCATAGGTTTCACTGGATCCTGACAGTATCTGACTTCAAACAGTTGAGCACCCCAAGGTCTTACGTAAAAGTCCAGAGACCAGCAGGGGCCTGCAAAGGCCCATCCAAAGTTCCTGACTGTGTTAAGCACTTCCCTGGGCAGACAAATCCGAGTGGAAATCTTATGTCAGCAGCAAGCACGAGCCTCCCTGGAGCTGGGGACAGGCTGCTCTCCCCAAACCCCAGGCATGAAATGCACCTCTCCCACGGATGGCTCAGTGCTCAGCATCCAACCTCTTCCGTTTTTTAACTTTGAACTAATTTTTCTGGAAAATCCCTGCACACCAAAGAACGACCTCCCAGGCTCCTATGCTCTCTACTTCCCTACGCCAGCTCAGGCTGATCGCTCGTACGCGACATTCTTCCACTGCCTTTTTTTTCACTCCAGAATTGGATGTTTATAGTAGAAACACAGAAGCTCTGGCTGCAGCAAATGTGCTGGGCACTGCTGTAACTGAAATCCTTCAAAGCCAAACGTCTTGGACAAGTTTCTTGCAGTTTTTGTTTTAAGGAACATTTTTGTGCTTGTTTGTTCAAACTGTTTCTTCAGCGAAGGAATGTTCTCTGGCTCCCTCACAGGGTGTTTTAGCCCAGTGTCCCTTCAGCCTGAGGAGCTGAATCATCACTTGTGCATGTGTTCCTGCTTTAGCAGAAAGATTTATACAACCTCTGCTGAGAGTCCTTCCAAAGCAAAAGGTAAATGCTGCTTGTCTTCCTATTGGAAGCAAAGTTCATTGCTTTATTTATTTTTTCTTGAGTTACATCAAAATGCCATTTGGATTTGATTTAGATTATTTGATTTTGGGAAAACTGTGTTTTCCTCTTTAGTAGAAACACAACTAGCGCATATTTTCAATACATCTATTCAGAACATAATATATAAAAGCAAGTTCAAAATCCATACACTTGTACTAATGAGAGTACTGACTCCATAATTTGATATTCTACTATAGTGATTAGTACTGAAGTTAGCAGACACACAACAGTGCAAAATCATCACAATCTAGTGTTTGACTGCACATCAGAGTGACTGAAAATATATATAAATATGATAAAAATATATATTAATATGATATAAAAATAAATGGTCAGGAAGGAAAAAAGCTGCTGTTTAGAATTCTTTTTGCAAGCCAAAAATATATATAACATTAAATGACACAGGCATGGTACATGATATTAGATAGCAGCAGCTGGTATAAAGCAATGATGTTATTCTGATTTACACTAAATGAGATTCTGACCCTTGCTTAGTAACTCTACATTGATCCAAACACCACTGTCATTTTCAGCCTTCTTCCTTTCTCAGTAGTGTTTGTGGGTTCTTTTTGCTCATTTTGAGTATTTATCACAAATGATTGATATATCTGAACAGCAGAAGAAGGAATTAAAGACCTTGGGCAGACAGCAATGTTGGCTGATAACATTAAACCATCAGTAAAAGAAAAAAAAAAAAACAAAAAAAACCCAAAAACCCAAATCCTGTCTTTTTTTTTTTCCATGAAGATAACATTGGTTTGTCCAAGATGAGGATATTGTGAGCTGCAAAGGTCTACCAAAGGCCATCATGCAAAGCGTTTGGGAATATCAGCAAGGTCGACTCTGTTCAGCATCACAACCAGCAGCTTCTCAGTGTGAAATAGGGAAGACTTCTCCATGGAGAGGGAAGGGATCTGCTCTGAAGGGAAGACTGGACCTTCCCTGGCCCCGAAGAGCAGCAGCACTGCGTGCTCTCCTCTGCTTTCATCACCAAAGAGCCTTAGCTGGCTCTTCACTTTATTCCTCCTTCTTTTTTTGTTTTTTTTCTCCAGGTAGAGGAATAACTTCCAGTACAATGGAGTTTTTGGTGTAGGACAGGTTTATATCATGCTTCATTTTTTGGCCTCTGCTTCTGAATATAGGAGAATTCCAGCAGTGACACCTTTCATCAGAAATGGCAGAAATGGAGTTACTCATTTTTCAGGCACCCTGTTGCAACAAGACCGGGATGGGGGATACAGCGGTGGTTCCCACCACGTCTCCAGGTGCAGAAATCTCCAAATGCTGCATAACTGCCTGGGGAATGGCAACTCCAGAGAGCTGAGAAGGCAGCTGGGTTTAAAAAGGATGGCAAAGCAGCAAGGAAGCCAAGGTTTTCCAAGCAAGAAAATTCCCACGTGCTTGCTTTGAAAGATTACCAATGGAATTTAGTTTAGAAAAATGAGTTCTGTATTACTGTGTCTGCACCGTGAGCCAAGATCACTGTCAAATGCCCCTAACAACACAGCAGGCGCTGGCACCACCACGGAAGCTGCAGTGCTGATAATTAGTCACATACACAACAGAAATACTAGGGGAAGAACGCAAACTTGACATTTCTAATAACCCAAAAAGAAATTGGCTTCGGTGCTAAATATTAATTAACTTTTCATTACACACTAGTTAATTAGCAATATACTCAGGTGCTGGATTCCTATTTGCAAGCCTGAAAATAGATTGACTATAAAATCTAGATTTTCACAAGCTGGTGGTTGAATTCTGAAATAAGAGTAGCTGGTATTATTAAATTTTTGATAGCATTTTGAAAGTTTCTATTTTACTGTTGCGTTCAAAGTACATTTTTTTACTAGAGTTAAGTTAGATCCTGAGTCACACAAAACCGCATACCTATCATATATTTGTATCTGTTAGACATCAGTCTTGTAGTTGGGTCAAACTAAATTTTCCCAATTTTATCTTGCTGATGATATCAGCTACAGAAAAAAAAAAAAAGCCCTTGGCAGACATGGTGTGATTATATTTGTTCCTGATATTATACAGCTCAAAAATTTTGAAGATGAGAAGTAGATATTTCATACATGCCTCCTAGAAATTAACTTTTTTTTCCTTTTATCCCAGAAATGTTAGAATTATGTAAAAACAGTAGATACTCCAAAGCATAATCTGTATACAAGATAGCAACACCTTATTTTTTCACTCCAAAAATAAGGGAAATGTTTTCAGGTTAGTATTAGATAGGAATTATCAAAACAAGCCAAAATATCACCATCCCAGTTACAGAGAACTTACTGAACCCTTGGACATCATGTTATATAAAGTGATATTTCATTTTCTTGTTACTTCTTTTCCATTTTAGACTATAGGGATTCTAGCGTAACAAAATGCAAATACTCCAGCCAAGCAGTTCAGCACTCAATATACATTTCTTTCCAAAGATGTGGAGCAAAAAGTGCAACAGAGAAAAGCAGACTGTACCATGCTGTTTGTAGATAGGAGGTTTCCTATAGATGTTATCTTTTACTCCCGTTTCTGAGAAAGAGGAAAGAGAAAGAACAGAAGAGTAAGCAAGCAGTTTAGACCAGGTTGCTCCTGTGCCCTCTCATCACTGAGACACAAACTTGTGCAAGGACCGCTCAGTCATTCCCCATTTTGTTATTCACTGGTCACTCTACAAGAAGGTAGTATTGCTCATCGTCAACATATATTTAAAACATTTGACTATGCCTGCCTAGACAGTCTAAACTACTCTTCAAAATAGTCCTTCAAAATGATTTAAAACACCCCAAATGGCACCCATTTACTGGTATGCAGATGGCCACATCTCAGCTACAGATTTCTACTTCATAGTCAACTGAGAAACTGGCTACACCTATCATGAAACGTGTATCATTGTAGGAAAGTCTTTGGGAATAGTCACACTTGAAAAGGGAGTACTTCTCTATTAATTATCAGAGAGTGCACATGTTCAGGTACAGAGGTTTATACTGGAAATACTAGCAGTAGAAATACTAGAAATCCTTCACATGAAGTTACATAGCTTGTCTATAGCCTGAGCTGTAGAACTGAGCTGGCCTTCCAGGTATTTTTGGTAACCCCTCAAGGTCACACTACAGGATTCCCGTAGCATGCTGTATGGATGTCAAAATTAGGCCTATGGACTAGAGCAAATACAATTCCTAATTACAATGTGCCCATAGGAAAGTCAGTCCCAAAGCTAAATATTAATATACTATTCCACTAAGTAGGTAAATGGGCTTAGCCCTTAAAAAGCTAAACAGCTTACACATAAATTTTTGTGCTTCTAAACTGAATGTAAGCTTGAAAATGTTACAGTATGTACGCAAGGAAACAGTTATTTTATGGTGGCACAAAGATTTTCATCTGTTTCAATAACGTACATATTAACATGACTCTAATTCAGAGTGTAGACAGATAAGGGAAAAACAAAAATAACATCAAAAAAATCCTCCAGCCTTTCCTCCTTCATTTAATAGACTATGCAGCTGTGGCACTAAAAGCAGTTGTATCCTTGCAGGTTTAATAACATCTGTCACTGTATGCCTCAACTAATGCAAACTTTTTTATACATAATCACACAACACACTAACTCCTCTATTTCTGAGATAGAGTTTAGCAGATAACAGACTTGCACTCATCAGAAGTTTTCTTTGTGCAGCTCTTAATTTCACAAATCAATGAAAAAAATACAACTAGAAGAGAATAAACAGGTGCCAGCAATTGAGGATCAAAAGCGAAGCAGTGAATGCCTACCTGGAATATGGAAATGCCTAGGAGCCTGCTGATAGACAGAAGGTGAAGATTTGCTGTCTGAGTACATGGATAAACTTGGAGTGCTCCGACCACTTTCACTGCCTCCAAGGGGAAGAGCAAAGAAAGCAGATAAAAGAAAAAAAATGGAAAGCAAAGTAGAGTATTTCAAGCATAAAAGCTTGTTCAGAATGACTTGTTAATCCAACTTTTTAAAATAAATGGGTTGTGTAAAAAACATTATTTTCCAGCACAGCAGTGTATTGGCTCAGACTCCAAAGAGAATGAATTTTAGTTTTCAACTAGCTCATAAATAATAAATCCTTATAATATCAGATTAAACTGCAGTTTTGCACCCTCACTTCTTTTAAAAATACTTTAATGCAGAAAATAAAAGGATAAAAACATCCATAATCCTATAATATGTTTTGCATAGCCTTAAGTGAATAATGTATCAGTCGAGTTTTTGAGAAGTTTAATGCTATGGCTTATACCATTATACCCTGGCTCTTAAAACCATTAATGAATAAATTGCCTAAAGACAAGACTAGACTAATGTTATGGCTAAATCAAATGCTCCTGCATCTATCAATGACAAAAACAGATGCTGAAATCTGGTATTCTTTGAACTAAACTTTCCCCACAGGTAGCATGCCACAGCATTTATGCACATTTATGCAAACAGGGTTGGATTATCAAGTCATGGATCTATAATGCCATAGCCACTTGGCAAAATACTAAGATAGACACAGCACTGAGGTATATTATTTTCTCTTATTTCATCAGATACTCATTGGCACTATTTAATTCCTCTCCATTTATTTCTCCAAAATTCTATGGCATTATAGTGCTGCTTGGCAAACAAAAAAGTAAAGCTGTACTTTTTTGGGACTTGTAAAATCCAATTAATTCATAGCACTGTTAAGCAACTGGAAGCCAAACATGACATTTATTTTAACATAAAACAATTGATTATTTGCTGTTACAGTTTTAGTGTAGATGGAGCACAAACTTAATGGATATTAATGATGAAATTATAGCAAGTTCTTTGGGGAAAAGAAAGCAGAACTGTTCAGAGCATTGGATCTATCACTGAATGCTGATCTGAATGAAGGGAAGGGGGGTTATTTATCGTACTCTTTATCTTATGACTATTAACTAACCTGTTGTGCCTATTATTTCCAGTTGGTGCAAAATTATAACACCAAAATTATCGAGCCATGGCCATCGTGTCCTCAACAAGAACAGCTTCCAATTGGAAAAATACCCCAACAACACTCTACAGAGTAGCTTAAAAATTGAAATTACCACTGCACATGATATTAGACCACCACTCTTCCACAAAGAGTTACAGAATGACTGTAAATCTGAAGCAACACCAATCCTGTAGACAAACTGTCCTTGGACAAGGAACCAGACAGTTATTCAGGTTGTTGATCCCTGTTTTCCTCTTGGAAAGAAACCCTTGGTGGCAGTTTTCACTATGTAGTTTTTATTTCCCTTATTCTTTGCTGCTTGCTCGTCATGTGCTAGAGCCATACCTTATTAAATAGGAGGAAGCCTTAATTTCACTCTAAATTGGACATCAAGGAACATGCTAGTTACTTTTTAAAGTATAGTTCCTTACAATGCCAATAAGTGAAAATCTTGCAGTGTCGCTCATCTCAAAGTGATGTTTCTGTTGGAAAATTTAAATTAAACAAGAAGAATTTTTTCAACTGATTTTTGCAGTGTCATTATTTCATTTACTTAAAATTAGCATATTAATAAAACCCCTTATGCATATATGACCAGTATGAATGGTCACTTTATCACCCCAAAATGAAGGTGGTGTACACATACAAAAAGTTATGCTTTGGCAGTGGGCTGTCAGTCAGGCAGTCAGTATTCAGGGAGCCAGGAGAAGTGATTAGGAGGATTAAACTTGCAAGAAAACAGAATGCAAGCACTTATAACGGAGGGCAACAAACCTGCCAACTACTCTACGTGAGGTTAATCTGCATGGAGATGTTTGCAGAGCCATCACATAAACTTACTCAAAAGGGAAGAATAAAGGGTGGAATGAGAGGAAAAAAAAGGTTCTTCTTGAAGCCCCCTCTGACAAGGTATAATCAGTTAGATTGTATTTAAAATTCTGCCACTTATTTGGTCAAACACAAATGAGTAGCTGTATTTCACATTTTGCACACAAACTAGTTATAATAAAACAAACTGAAGGTCCAGATAGGAAGTTTATGTGTAGAAAATCCAGATAGGCATTTAATCCACCCTATAATAAAAATCTCTAAAATGAGACTTCCCCACAAATTTGTCCTATGGTTTGCCCGGCAGGCATGGACGAAGAGCTTCAAATAAGGTCTCAGGGAAAACAAAACTACTGGAGCGAGCAACTTTTCAAAGTTCTGGTTTGGTCTCCTGCCACGGGCAGCTGCAGGCGGGGATCTGAGCTGCTACTCGGTACGGGGCAGAGAACCGGAATCATGAACTCTTCCCAGGAGACTGTTTTGTTTAATTTGGAAAGAGCCTGGAAAGGTTTCCTTTGAACTTGAGCATGAACCACAGAAAGCCTCTTGTGTCCCTTGGCTCCTGACAAGACCGGCTGCCCTTTTACCCTCACGTACAGGCAGCAACTGTGCAGATCTCCAAGCCTGGTCCCTTTTCATCCTGCTCAGGGGATTGCCAGGGAACAGGATAATGTTATACCTCCCTCCTCGTCAGCTTTTATCTTAACTGGGAAAAGAGGAAATTTAATAACGTTTTTGCGAATTCATTAAATAGCTAGAAAGTTGCAGTGAGAGTTTTGCAATTCCCTGACTGAGGATGAACAACACAGACACTGCTGGCCTAAAAGGCTGGATGCCAGAGGTTATTCCCTAAACCGGATCATTTAGGATCTCGGTCTGCACACGTTGCATGAAGCTAGACAAAGATACCCCAAGCCTGATAACTTACGCTTTTCAAACTTTCAACACCAAATAAACAGACTCTGGAAGTTTTGCTCATACCCTGGAAGAGAAAGGCACTTTCCACCACTTTTAAGTTTTTTTTTTTTTTTTAATAGGATTCAACACTGACTTTATGCTCACTGACTCCCTCGCTGCAGCTGAAACAGTGACACCAAGTGTGACCACTCTGAATATCAATCACACCCTGGCCTCTGACGGGCACAAGGGACTACAAGACCTAGTTCCTTTTTCAAGGAAGAAACAAGAATCAAGTTCCTTTTTCATTTTGAAGGCAAAACCTCATGATAAGAAAAAGTTGAACCTTTTACTCTCATGACATCCAGACTAAAGGGTACAGAAGAAAGAGTGGAAACTCAGTTATCATATTCTTGTAAGAGAAATGTAGAACTATGCCATTCTTGGGAACAGTAAGATGCTAATTCAGTGAAGTCAATAAGTTATGACTGCTTTAATTTTGCTAGGATAATGATTTCTCTCTCTTGGAAATTTAAAGAATTTTCTATGATGATTATGGAGAGCTGGCTTTACAAAGATTAGTTGCAGTGTTATTAACCAGATTATTATTATTTTTAAGAGCATGATTTCACTTCTTAAAAACAGAAGTGGCAACATTAACCTTGGTCTGCAACAAAGCAACTATTCTTACGATTCCACTCTTCCCACACTAACTAGTTGGAAGGCCACAAAACAGCACATCATCGTCCTCAAAAGGCTTATGAAGGTAAGGAAAGAAGAGCACCTTCATCTCAGAGCAAAGGATCTGGAGAACAAAAAGAGGATGGGGACAAATCTTCTCACTCCTTCTGGACGGAGACATTAGCTCAGAGAAAAACAATCGGCAATCTGTGCAGCCCCTTCAGAGCCCAGCCTTACATATATGGATATATGTTACATATCCATCCATATACACATACTCACAGGAGTGCTGTGAGGCACTGCAAGCAGGAGCTTGCATTATGTTGTTTAGCTCATTCATAAAAAGTGCTGCAGAAATGCCAAATACTGTAATTTTGGCCAGTCTACTAATAACTATTTGGGCACTAGCAGGATCTGTTTCTCCAAGCAAGAGCAATAGGTAATTGCTGCTGCTCTGAGCAACAGCAGGTAGTACCACGTGGAGAGCCACTTCAGTGCGAGTGCTGCTAGACAACTGCAGAGGCTTTGAGGTAAGAGTGACTCAATCCTGGACAACAGTATTTAGGACTGGACAACTGGACAATTTCAATACTGCACAACAGTGTTCAGGGTACCCAGAGAAAACCTGTGGAAGCCGTACCGTGGGAAACACCACGATGTACGTCAGCCTTCCCCAAAATGTGAGCATTTGCAGGCGTGGGAACAGGTCAGAGTTGAACGCCTTTTCCTCCAAATTCAGAAGACTTTTGCCTGATTCTGCTCCATGTATTCCAGTGAAATTCATCTGACTTCTTTGAACAGAATTGCTTCTGGATACATTAGAGCCCAATCAAGATGCACTAGCTGTTTTTCCAAAGGCAAAGAGCATCTGCTACTCGTTTGAGTCTGTATGTCAGACCTGCTCCTAAGTCTGGCTCCTGCAGAGGGTTGCTTCCTTTCCAGTAAGGGTTATGATGGCAAGAACAGTTTTGTTTTATTAATTCAAACAGGACATGAGAGAGTGGGAAGGGTCATTGGGAATGTCTGCCACTCGTATCTCCTCCCTACTCTAAGGATAGGCTCAGGGGAGGACATGCTGGTGGAATGTCATTGCTTCCTCATATTTGATTAACTGGCCAAACAAAACCAGCTTTTGCCTTAAAAGGTTAATTGTATTTCCTCATTACTGCCTTCTCTCTGCAAAATGCGGGTCACTAACAGCTAATATCCACTGTAGAACATTTTGATGGTGATAAGACTCAACACAATCAAATGTTTTTTAATATATAACACAGATACTTTGCTAATCATTGCTGCTACACTGGTTTAACTGTCTTACCTGGCATAATTTCTGTTTATAATACAAATAATAAACATAATCCCTAAATGTCATTTCAAAGGTTAAATAATTGATTAGCCATTGTTGGAGGCAATGGAGCCAACATTTATTTAGCTTCACCAAAATGAGAAAAATGTAAACACTCTATCCTAGCATGAACAGAATTTTAGATTATTTCCATTCCTCATTTTCATTAGAAATTCATTAATTCCTTCCCTCCACCCCTTTGAGAAACACTTAGCGCTCATTGGAAAAAAAAAAAAAGGCAAAAATAAGACAACCCATACCCACTCCCTTCTTATAACTTACACAGTACATCAAGAAAGCACTTGCACAAAATTAAGACAAATTTTATCCAAGTGTAAGCCATGCTTGCACGAACATAAAAGTGAAACACATCTGAAGAGATCTACAGTTATCACAGCACGGTTTTGCATTCCTGAACCTTACCTTTGAAGAAAGGGATGTAATGATGTCTGAATGTAGATGTAAGGCTTGGGTGTTGGGGCAGGGAGATGCAGCTACTGGTACCAAGAGTCTGAGTACCAGCTGGGGGCAACAGAGAGTAAGTGAAAATAGACTATTTAGTTCACTTACTGACAGCCACAAATTACAATGCCATTTTCTTTTTCAGGAACATTTTCCTCCTGATGCTTGGAAAGTATATAGTTTATATTTAAGATTTAATCTTTCCAGTTATTCCTAAAATCACGGTAGTGGCCATATTACGTGGCTGGCCAGGGGATAGAGACACAGATAGAAAGAGAGAATCATATAAAATGCTGCTAATGTAATGCATCAGAAAATATTCCAGAAAAGGCACCACAAAGAGCATAGCTGCACTCAGGGGAAACTCTGCATATTCAAAAGCTGCAAGAGTGAATGATATATGTTTATAATGGATCTAATGGAATGAAATGGGCAGAGCCTGTGCTTTGGTGAGAACTGTGCTACGAGAGGCTTCAGTTCTCAACAACATCAGTGCCTACTGGAGGGATTTGGTCCGCAGAGCACCAGGCCTCTCAAGTGCACGGCCAGCTTTAAGCACTTAAAAGAACATCCTGAAGTTATTTGAGCTCTGAAAGTTAAATGTGTGGTTAAGCACTTCAAAAAACTTTCGCAAAATCATCTTTATTTGTTTTCTTGGTTGCAATAATGTCCTGTTAACAATATTTTCCAGAACTAACTTTATAAAAACGTCAATTACAATAGCTACCCTTGAAATTTTCATTAAAGTTGTAAAGCATTAGAATTAATCTGGAATTTGTTTCCTCATTTCTCCTTGCTTTAATAGCGTGCAGCTAAGCTTCCGCATGACACAATTGCCAGATCTTCAGTCTAATTTTCCCTCTCTTCAACAGATCTTTGATACTCAATCTAATTTCCAGCTCATCAAAGACTTTATATAGTACAAATATTCATTTCCTGTAAAAACTGTTTCTGTTACCCATATAATTTGGAAAGATGAAGAACTCTGGATTTTTCAAATTTGTTTATAATTTTAATGTATTCCTAATGATATTAAAAGACATTCAGAAAATAACAGAAATTTTCTGTGTTTTCAGTCCAGATGATGGAGTGGAGAAAAGCTGGAAAGAATTTTGAGTAAATTAGCTGACTATTTTTAAAGGCCACATTCTTCATAAAGTCCAAATATGAACTGGCCTTTGTAAGAGGGCACCCATACTAAGATTAAAAGAGGATAATTTCTCCTCTCTGTGCAACTGGAACTTCAACACGGCTGCTACTATAGTAGCCCAAAGCTGTAATAAACATTTCATTAAGGTTCTCAATTAAAGGACTCTAGCCTTCAAAAACCAGCCCGTGAGGCTGGTTTTTGGCCTTGGCCATTCCTCCAGCTCTTCCTCTGCACTGTGGTGCAGAAAGCCACCATGGACTATAACCCTGCGGTACAACAAGATTAGGAAGTCCCTCAAGCACCCTCGTGACTTTGTGCACTCACTGCTACCATGCTGCATGGTGCAAGAGCTGTGGTTTGACTGTGCAGCTTCAGGAAGGATGGGATCAGGATCGAGTCCTTTTTATTACATAAAATTTTGTTTTCAGATACAACAAGTTTTCTAGATGCCTGTTTTCTTTTTCCTAGATGATCCCACCTGAAGCATTTATCTCCTTTTCCCATGTTACATTAAACATAATACTGCAATGAACTACTACTCCACTTAAACACTGCCTGTCAGTGTCTTCTCTGCTTACAACATAAGAATAAATAGAAGGAACATCGAGAGCATAAATAAGGCTGCTTCTCAGGTACCTGGTCTGCTGTAATGCTGTGGAGAGTGGGATGTTGGAGTGTAGCGACCATAACCCAGAGAACCAGTAGAACTAGGACTCGATGTCCTGTACTGTTTGAAAGATCTATCATCTTGGTCACCCTGAGAGCAAGAGAGAAAAGCATAAGTCATTATGAAAGAGAAATCACTTTCAAAACAGGCAGAATTGGCCTCTTTTGGTGCCTTGTAGAAAGAACTTGATTCTGTTGTAATGTGTCATGCAATCCCAACAAAATCAGGGCAGCTTTCAGCCATAAGCACCTCCAGTGCAGTATCATTCAAGGACCTGTGCAATTGCCAAATATCAGAACCTGGTCATGTTAATTGGAAAGTTAACACTTAAATAAATTTAAAGTGAAAACATTGTTTAGAAAGAACAGCAGAACAGTTCATCATAAAAAGAGTGTTTTAGCATCATGCAGTTCCCCACTCTCTTCCACCTTCTATATTGTTTTAACAAAAGCAAGTGAAAGATGAGATCACGTAGCGTGATTATACTGTGTTCACTTTGCATTTGTGTGAATGGCTACATAATGCAGTGAAATGATTACAGACAACAGAAAATCAGCACTCACTGGTTTTATTACCTCACAAAATCTATTTGCCTGCTGTATAAACTGCCTAGTATACTACCAATAAAATATGGTTATTATTAGCAAAGGAACTGATATAAATATGGATATACAATGTTAATATATAAAACTAATACCGTGACATTGCTGTGCAATGTAAATCACATAACCTCCTCCAACTAAAAACTTGACTTTGACAACTTAAAACTATGTACATCTATTAAAAACCCTCCATCTCTGTTGCTAGTTAAATTATAAATTCAATTATCACGTAGTGTCTCCTTAACAGGAAAACCATTAATGAACAAATTAGATGTGGAAATGACTTCATGGAAACTAGGTACAAAACCAAACTCAATTATCTTGTTTCTTTTTATACAATTCAGAAATGGCTGGAGTGAAGTCCAAATTAGAACAAACCCGAGCAGCCCACGGATCCTCCCTAACATAAGGTCATACTCCAAAGATTGCTTCCCTCACTCTTCCGGTAGGCGCGAGTGAGGAACATGTTATCCCAGAGCAGCTGTCAGGAGCTTGTCATGACTAGGACATCTCTAGGTGATTGCAGGACTCCCACTGGATTGTTCACTGTCTATAGAGATGGAGGATCCTACCCGGCTACATCATCACCTTCCGGATTCCAATCAGGGCAACTTAATTATATCCATCCTTTCATCCTAGGTTCTTCCTGCCTGCAGTTCCCACCAGGCTGCTCTGGGATTATCCTTGAATCTACAGAGATTCAAGGATAGAAATGTTCTTCTATCCCAGCTATCAGTTCCTTTCCTCTGGTTCATAAATGCTCTGACTCCTTCACCTCACCCCAGGCTCACTTAACTATGTTAAAAAACTATAGTTTATAAACATAGTTTAAACTATGTTTAAATATCAACTTCCAAGTAAATAATAATAAAAAAGTCCAAAAAAGGGAGTACAATCGATGTCTTCCTAGGCATGTAGCACCTTATAGGCATCCTGCCACCAACTCCTCCAAGCCCTGAGATATTTCCGTCCTTTAGTAGTCACATTATTTAGTAGCTCTTGCAAACTCCTGCAAAAAGTAACTCCTGCAAAAAGAGTATAGCAGTGTCTCCGCAAAGTCTTGTAAAGCTTTTAAAATACCATAAAAATGTCAGCTCAAAAGAATCATTTATAAAGTGTCCCACTGTATAATACACTGAAATTTTCTGCTAATAAAATCCATGCAACAAACTTGTTGACACAAATTTGCAGATGCCTGAGCACCTGATCACAGACTCCTTAGAGAAAGAGAGCAAACATGGAAAAGTTGGATAACCTGGGAAAATTCATACGATGTGAATCACAGCTGGATCAAGCTCCATATCAATGACTCTTCTGGAATTTAACACTATGATAGTTAGCTAACAAACAGCTTATTCAAAGGAAATTATTATAATTCTGAAACATCAAGACTTTACACCGATAATTTCAAACCATACTTTTGTCTCTGTAAGGAATAGTCAACCATGTTGAAGAAATCCACGCTTAAATATAGTATGCTTTTATTTTTAAGCTATCAAACAGATCACATTTCTATTGCTTAACTTTTCTTTTTGTTCAATGCTGACAGTGCCCACTGGTGAATTATAAGCCTTAATGGAAATTCACCATTTCTTGTTACACCTTATTCTCCACTGTTATCAATTGTTTTTCATACATTTCTGCTAACATAAAATTGGGGTAACAAACCCTCTCTAATGTTCAGCTGAGTTCACATCTGGGAAGATATGTCAAATTCTTTCACTGCTTCTAAAGTGATACTGTTTGAAACAGAATTGACTGGTTTTGTCCATTTATGTCCATCAGAAGAAACAAACACATAAAAATTTAGATAGGTACAGAAAGTTTAACTTTAAAAAGCTTAAACATGTGTACAAACAGTGCAAATAGTTTAACTATTTGTGAAATAAGTAAATACAAACAGAAGAGAAGCTTTGCCAAGCATCAAGGTCAGCTCATGCTGATAGCTCTAAATGTAAAACCAGATGAT
>JAVCKT010010048.1:19032-31936 GCA_032273925.1 Rhynchotus rufescens | reverse complement strand
TTCTAGCATTTCTGTTTTCCATTAAAATTGGGATAATTGTACCTCCTTCCTTTTTAGATGAGGACAATAGGGTTTTGAAATGTGCTCTGTGAGTCCTCTAAATCAATACACTTAAAACTCCACTTTTGTGGTTCCAAGAATAGGGAGAAAGAGCAACCCAAAAGGCAGCAATACTGCAGAAGTCCAGGCACTTGGCAGATCTCTCTGCCTTAGGCAGCTGAAGACAGAAGCAGGTATAAATGACTATCAAGCTCTGCCCCGCAGTCTTTGTCGCCAGGAGCACAGACCTAAATCACTAAGATTAACTCTTCCCAAATAATTTGCTAATGATGAAAATGCCCAGGACTACAGGGAAGAACTTCCAAGCAGGTGCTGCTGATCATTAACGCACTACAGAAGAAAATGAGCATTAGGAGAACATTGCGCCGGGCTACAACCTGCAGGGATGTAGACACCTAACAATGTCAAAACCCAATTTCTTGTAACCATTCATTTATTCCCAGCTCTCCATTATGAGATGAACTAATCAAGATCCGAGGAGGTCAGTATTGTGCAGCAGCAGGACCGTCCCATTCAACTAAAGCAGTCTTCTGAACCTGTTCTATGTTTGTATTTTATAGGGCAAGGCTGACACTAACTGTATTACAAGCAACTATCCTGGAGTCACATGTGATATCCTACAAAATTCTACAAAATAGTATAGATGCCAGTGGTTAGAAATCAAGCATATATTAATATTTAAAAAGCAATCTATAAAATATCAATTTTAATTAGAACATTTGACATATTAAAAATCAATACTCAAGAAGTAAAAGATTCTGCTTTTTAGACTGCACTCCACATGGATGATCATTTCTAAATTAAGAGATGCAAATTTAATCAATAGATTTAAAACTTTTACATCACTTGAGGCACTTGAATTCCTTCTAATCAGTCTAGTAAAGTGAAAGCATCATTTAATTGTTGTTTTTTCCCCTTCTTTGAAAGACAAACGTACCTTCAGGCTGGATTTTCCTCAGAATAAGCTACATTATCTGCAGCTCTTGCTATTCTCTGCCATTCTCAGCAATTAAAAGTATATTTAAAATGTCAAGAAGATAAACTATTTAAAGTCCTGGAGGTCATCTCATCATTTAAGGAACCTTAACAAAACCAACTTCTTAATTATTGAGTTTTAGAAAATAAACTTGGTAAAATATAGTTCTCATTGTAGTAATTTTAGCAATATGTTTTATGTTGTATAAAAAACTTGTCCTGTGGTAGCTGATGTTATGAATCAGGAATTACTAAACACTATAATTCCCTCATTAATTTCTGTCATTTTTAATTTTACAGTTTTAATTTTTTTTTTCTTCCCTCTGGAATGTTTATTTAGAGCTTGTTGAATTTGCTTTTGAATGAAATGAAAGAAAGACTGAGCACCTGATATTTGCACTTTTGCCTTTTTGCATGAGAAGTTACACTGGCATTAATAGAGCTAATCATGTGCTTGATGATTCTTCATGTGTGGAATCAGTGTGAATTTTATCAGTGAATTATACAGGATCATATCCACAGGATGATTATTAGGTATGCACTTGAAAATCTCTTGAAGCATTTCAGTTTTTTTAACTGCTTCACATCAACATATCCAATGCATTTTCAAGCTACATCTTTTGATAGTATATTTTAGGCCCTTAATTCTGTTAAAATGGATAGGTGACAATTATATTAAATAAGAATTTGACTAGTTTATCCTCTTTAAAAAAGCAATGTATCTGTGGATAGTTCAGCACAGAGAGCATCATATACTCAAATGAACCAGCAGAAAGTCTATAAAAACACTCTGTATGCCACCGCATAGCTATCTGGCATGCACAGGTATTGCAGTTACACAGATAGATTGCCTGACAATATACTTAAATGGTTATTCCCCCAGCTTTCCTGTAGGCCACCAAAATTACATAAATAATTATAACTTGCAGTTACTAGAAGTGCACGTTCAGTAAAGAGGCTGCCTCTGCGTCATGGGCAACAGGATATTTGTATGATCAAAACGGGGTCAGCAATCTCGCCTTCCTACAAATTTCAGGGATAAAAAACATTGACACATGTTTAAAAAAAGCCTGGCTATTGCAACCAAATTCCCTGATATACATGAGTCATCCCAGGAGCAGTTTCCGGGGCAAAATATTCTGGGACATGGGAGGGATGCAGAGATGTTATTTCACGGAGCGCTGCTTGGTTTCAGCATTACAAGCACTGAGGCTTCCTCGCTGATTTGGGCTGACAACAGGCACGCTCCTTACACTGTAGTTTGAGAGAAGCAAAAAGCACTCAATACTTTGTAACATTCACTGTGAGGACCTTCAGAAAGACATACCATGTTACTGGTGTCCTGGTATTAATGTAAAGCTGATGATGCAAACTCGATCAGAATGTGGACTCAAAAATGGATAAATGACCTGCTTTCCATACCAGCAAGATGAGGTCATTTAAGGTTTGGGGAGCAAACTATATTTTTCACAAACCATCCCTTGGTGCCTATTGTCGTGCCTAGTTTAGGCCTAGAAATCCCTAGAGTCTTGGCTGAACACCTACCTTGGAAGCGTACTGAAATGTGAAAAATTCATCTCCCAAACACAGATCTCTCAGTTAACAGATGCTAGGTGGAAAAAAAAAAATCTGTACATTTTCTAGCTTTATCTTGCAAAACAAAAAAAAACCCTGTTCACTGAAACCTCTCTATAGGTAATCATTACTAGGATCACTAGTGACCTCTGACATTTATGTCCTATGACAAGAGTTGCTCACAAAGCAGGTCTTCAAGTGTTCAAGTGCCTATCAAGTATTCCTGGAAATCCTAAGTCACAGCCAAACTCTTGCACTATGGAGTATGACTTGTGACATTTCTTGTTGTCTTTGAAAATGTTGCAGAAATGAGTTTCAACGTGATGTCTTTTAACTGCTCCTAAGTTCTGAAATGGTCACCTAGCTTGAGTATGGTTTCTTTTGTTATCCATTTGACTATGTTTTCTTTTGTTATCCATTTGACTAAAATATTTTCCCCATGAAAGTTTCTTTGTGCTCTTTTTTTGCCTGTGTTTCATCGGTTTTCTGTAAAAGCTTGGGAAAATTCCAGATTTTCAGGCAATTCAAAAGTATCATTATCCTTCCAAGAAAGTTCACATATTCTTGTGCAAGAATCCATGGTGCATTTATTTTATTATAATTTCTGGTTTGTGTGATTGTTAAAATTAAGTGTCATTCAATGTCATATTTGTTACAGTGACTGGTCAACATTATCTCTCAAATCTTAACAACTGTATTCAGGAATCTATATATCACCCGGAGCCAATGACCTATGTGCTTTTCACTGATTTTGTAGAGACTGAATTGCCAGTTATTTATTTATTTTACTAGATAATGCATGAGCAATTGGTTATCCTCTGACCTCAGATCCCTGGGGTGCTTCCCATCTGTCAGACGTTTCTGTAACTACACATGTTCCTTCTCTACATCAGTCTAATGCACTAGGCTTGTACACATCTTTTATAATCAAAAAGCTGAAATGAAAACAAGAAAGGTGCCACAACCAAAAAACTCGATTCGTTTTTCCCTATTCCCCTCCAAAACCCAAGGGAGCCATTGTCTTTGACTCTGCTTCTGTGCTCCGTATGTTTATATATATTTGTGGTAACATCATAGATTTTTTCTTCAGTATAAATGAACGACTGGACTGTGTTCACTAAGGCGAAAACATGTTCAGAAGGAGGTGGAAGCTCCTGTATCTTTTATGTCTCCCTGAGGCGGTCACATCATAAAGATGCTCCCTAAGGGGTGTTGTTTTTGTTTTATTATCCCTCTACCGTTAATTCTTTGAGTGGATAATTTTAATGAACTGTTGAGTAATTGGAACTCTTTAAAAAGCTAGATTAAATAGGAAGTTTCCTGGAATTATCATCTTTCTTATTTATATAGGACCATTTCAAAATACAAATACAGTCCCTAGGTAGTTATCTGACTTTGTAAAGAATTTAATACCATGGGACAGATTTGCAGTTGACATAAACATAGTGCAAATGCAGCTCTGGTGAAGCCAATAAAGATGAGGATACAGTGTGCACAAAATATTACATTCATTGATGCACTCAACCAGGTTTCCATGCCTTCACAGGGTGAGGAAGCTTTTAATATGGTAAAAGGCCTTCACTTATGTATGCTTCTTATAGGAAGGGAAAGGAGGGAAGATTGTTAAAAAGTGTACCTATAACGAGAGTAGCGTTGATAAGATCAGCATTAATTGCCTGTTGGGGGACAACGACATTTGCTGGAGACGTTCATGGCTGACCTGCACTGCCTCCCCTCTTTGAGGCACACAGCAACAATCTTGATGGATTTCAACATTATTTTGCCACCCCTTATGGCTATTAAAATAACAGCACATTTCATTCAACCACACAGACTGCTGAGGGGCTCTGTTACACACACTGAAAAGTAAACACACACCGACCTGGGAAGACTTCATTGGTCGTAGCCACCCAAAGGCAGAACATGGAGAGGAGGGAAAGCTGCACAAACATGACACATATAACACATAGCACACGTTACACACCAGAAACAAGCTACAAATAGACTTTTAAAGCATTCTTTGGTCTTTCTAACTTAATTGCAAGACACAGAATAGCTTTATCAGAGATGTAAACCAAATCAGGAGAAACAAACACTGCGAGCAGAATGGAAAGGACCAGGGAAGGAGTTCTGACATTATTGTATTATAAAAAGTAACAAAGCTCTTTGGGAAGAGGATATTCCACTTATTACATGCACTTTTGAAATTTGCCAGGGGAAAAGGTGTATAGTCATACAAGATACACATGTACCAGCCTTAGTATCCATTTTTCAACACGCCATTAACAGCACAGAGTGGTACGTGCCCCCTTTTTACTCATTGCTCCTCCATGCAGCAGCATTTCCCTTGATATACTTGGATAATAAAACAGTTGGTGGTAATTATCTTAATGATTCCAGCATGAAGATTAGTAACCCTTGTAATTTTTATCCTTGCTAGTATAAATCAGTTTACAAGAACTCAAAGTACCTGTTAAGCTGCCAAAACACAGTACACATTTTCAGTACTAAATTCTGAATTTAGAATAGGAATATTTACATTTAAAAAGTGAAGTTGTGCTGCTTTTTGAATGCAAGTATTAGTAGTTTACATAACACTGGAAACAGTGATTGTGAATTTAGTGCCCTTATTTTCAGAATTACAGAAGGACTGAGGGGAAAAAAAATCACACACTTTAGAATAGAATATAAATAGATAAAAATCACATTGGAAAAAGATGTCTCCCCTTTGTTTGAAAGAATTTTCATCTTTCAAGACTATTATAATTAACACAGTATAATTAAATTTATGTATTTTTTAATGCTATACATTGGTATTGTTTTTAATGCTATTATTTATCAATCTAAACTCATGGTTGAGTCCCTCCTCATCCTGTGAGACAATTAAATAAATTCTGCTGCAGTGTGGATTTAAGGAACACTGTAACCATAAATATATCCTGCAGTGACACAGGGTCTCTTATGTAGTTCCAATCTGTTTATAAAAAATTCCATTAAGGAGTAACTCTTGTGTATATGAGCACTGAAACACAATATATACACATTTACCCACACAAATACTGAAAGGCAGTAAAACACTGTGTAAAAAGACTGGTAGACATATTTTTTCCACTAATTCCATTTTCTATTTAACCCATGTACTTTCCAACTGAAATGCCAAAAAATAGCTCAGGTCTATATTAAATATACGTAAATGCAAAAGTCCCATATAAGTGTTTCTGCATAAATCAAGACTCAGAGTAGACAGGCTAGCGAGAGAGGAAAGTTTGAGTTAACATTTCAATTTAATTCCACAATCAGATGTAAAACTGATAGCCGCTGATGTGTCTTACAATTTTACTCAAACCATACTCACTTTGCTACTTCGCAGCAGCTGAGTGTCTTCAGCCAAGGCAGAACATTGACAGGACACTGGAAGCAACACAACCTGATTCCTCAGGAATCAGCTAACAGCTTGAAAGACATTTCTATTTTTGTCAAAATGTATTATTCTTGTAATATCTCAAAGACAAGACGATCAATTCGTAAATGTAATGCTCATCTTTATTGTTTTTGGTCCTATCAGCTTTCATGGACTATTTAAGGTCTAAGAGTAGTCACACAAATTTGTCCATAAGATACTGTTCAGCAACATTGTCTTTATTCTTTCCCTTCTTCATTTTGGACTTCACTTAGTTTTTATTATTTTTGCCTATAAAATGTTTTTTTATTCACTATCTATGACATAAAAGTGAAACAGGGGAAACTCTGTATCCTCAGTTGCTTTGTGCAGTTTTGACAACCATCTGCTTAGATTAGACTTCACTTCTTTCTCCCATTCATCCCTGTCATAACAACATATTGACGGGAAAAAATTCTTCAGGGAAAATAGAAAGTTAATAAATAAATGAAAGTTTGACTTGTTTTTTCATTAAAGTTCCGATGTACTCTCACAACTTGCATTGCATTTATTTATACAATCCTATGAAGTTATGAAAAATTAAAAAGTAAAGCTCTATCCCAAACATTAGATTTCACAGGGAGATTCAGACTATTTCTAATATTTAAAAATTACTGTAGAGCTTTTGCAAATAGCAAGCAGAAAGTAGAATATGAGATAAAAATCTTGAGGTGCAATAAACCCAAGTGCCAAAACAGTCTCTTCAGCAACATCACAAGTAGTTGGAAGACAGTGTTGCCTACAACCAAGCTTGGAACTGAGGTCAATCCCTTGCTCTCCATTATTGCATGCATATTTTCATGTGTACAGTTGGAACAATTCTCCATGTTTAGAGATGAAACACTGCAGTTACACAAATGAGGTTATTTTTAACCACATTTAGGATATCAGGATATCCTAATTATTTTTAGCTAGTGAGAACCCTGGTGTTTTTGAGGTTTCCTCTTCGTTATTCTCTACTGGAAGATTACATCCATTCCCATAGCTACAGCCTCACACTGGCAACTCACAGCTGACTTATCCACCATGCCTCTGGGCCCTCTCAAAGTTGGGTGTTTCCAGGATATCTTCTCATGTCTTGCAACTGTGCACTATGTCCTTTGCCTCAAATCTAGGACCTAGCATTTGGTTATTTTAAAGATTTTTTTTCTAATCAAAAGAAACAGCTCAGTGCAAAATAGACAGTCTCTATATATGAGCTATCTTCATAATTACTTATAGTTAAATCAACTGCAGTGCCATTTGTATACTTTCCTCCAAATTATTGTAGATGTATCAAATAGTACTGGAACAAAACAGGAAGGGTTCTGATTAGAAACACTCTCAGTGTATGATGATATAATATCATAAAATGTTCTTTTTGCCACCTACTACTTAAGGAGCATAATTGATCACCTTGTTTTTTAACATCGTTAATATTAACCCTGTCTTCAGCAACTCAAGAGGCACTGAATTACAGATAAAAAGCTCAACTGTAAGGATCCAGTTACTGAGATGGCTATTAGAAAATCTAGGAAGCTTTGCAAACTCTTTTTTTTTTTTTTTAAATGTTTGCAGTATGATATTTATGAAAGGAACTTAGTGGAAAAAAATGATTAAAATGGTCAGCTAGAAAGAGATGAGGATAATGACAACAGAGGTCATTTGTAAAGACCTCTGTAACAGCTTTATATTGGCTTCAGAAAATAGCAGGTGGAATCAAATAGGCTTGTCTTGTGGTCCTTGCTTCTGAGAAAGAGGGGGAAAGGCAACAAAAAAGAAATAAAGAAAGTGTCAAGAAACAAAGAATTGGCTGTGGCTCCTCTCAGAGTTTTGATAGAGAAACTGGAACCACAGTAGGTCTCTGCACTGGTCACTAGTAGTGGACTATTTCTTTTCCCTTCAATTCCTGGCTGCTTTCAGGGTTATCCCCAACATCTACCTGAATCTTTTATTTTCTTTGTACTGCTTGCTCAAGGAGACACCAATATTAAACCTTATTTGCAATTTATTAAACCTCATTTGTATATTAAACATTTGAATATTATATATGTATATGTATGTATATTAAAATTTGAATATTAAACCTTATTTGTAATTAGTGGCTACAGATTATGCAGAATAAGGCATTTTTACTGGACATCCCAGGGCATAAAAGTGAGCAAACTAATGCAAAAATTTAAAAAATTCATTTGGGGAATATTGTGCAGTGTTGTTTAAAATGATTTTTAGTGTGAATTTCAATTATTTTGAAATCATTTCAGTTATGCTGCACTAATTCCACAATATAAATAATACCTGTTTTGCTTTAACATCTATTTGATCACTTCCTCAAACATAACTATACAGGGAGACTGTTCCACTATTATTGTAAGAAAATGAAACATAGCTATGGAGTTTCCCAGAAGTCAAAGCATTAAAATCTTCCCACACAACATAAGCAATACATCTTTAGAAGAAGGTTTAGCAATTCTTGAAGTATCTTCTGAATATTAACTCACAAGCTCTGAAATAGTAGTATTGAAGAGCACAGATAAAAAATGTATAACAAAATGTTTAAACACTGTTTTGAGTGAAAACCTCAAGATAACTTTGCTTTTAAAACGCTGTTGTATTTCCTTTACATTTTTCCCTCTTCAAAGTAGAGGAAGGAAGAAAGGATGAACTATTATTACTGATTTAATTAAGCTACTAAAATTGCTGGTGCAGTCCAAGAGGAAATGACAACTTTGAGATTGCAAGCTATATGTAATCATCTCACCTCATTACTATTTTTGTCATGAAAATAAATTAATTCTGTACATTTTCTGTTCTCATACCATACTTGTCATAATGGGAAAACTATCAAAATTCTAATAATACCTGATGTACTTTGGTAATTCTAGTCCTATGCTCCATAACATCGACATTTTCAATTCTGCAGTTGATTTGCTGGATATTACACTCCTCCCTGTCAGGTTAATAAAGGCTGTAAATATGGCATCATCTACTTGATTTTCTGCAAAATTAGATTGATTGTCTCACAGATAAAGTAAAACAAAGAACTCCAGTGACTTAAGTACACTGGAAAGGGATATTGCATCCATGGACAGGAAGAAATTATAAATGAAAACCCCCTGATCCTAGTAAAGATTTGGCCTTAAGGAGCCCAAAAAGTCAAAGCCTCCTTAAAACTTATTAACTGATACAATGATCTGGAGCTATATGAAGCCAGGGGCTACCAAAAGCAATGAGAACTTTCTTCTTAGAACCTCATAATAGAACAAGTCAGTTCAAGATCAGAAATAAGAAGTTACTAAGTAAAGATCACACTAGTCAGAAGAAGGATTGGACAATATTCTCTCACTGTGCAAAGATCTGGATGCTCTTTGTGGAAACTGTTTGGCACTTTAAAAAAAGATAGATACATACATATTACTACAGAATCCAGGATCATAACTGCAAGAAACTTTCACAAGTGGCCCATATGAAGTTGCCCAGGCATCATTGTAGATCTTATCATAGCACTTAGATTTCAAGTCATGTCAGCAATTTATCCAAATAAAGGCAATATTCTTTGGAGTTTTTAAATGAGGCTTATATATGCATACTTTTTACTTATTTTTTTTAAAAAAGCTTAAGCCTCTTCCATATCTCCAAATGGATGTTCATCAATCTAGAACTTTCTAGCACATATTCTCTAACTACAAAACTAACAACTTTGAGACAATGTCTATACTAAAGAAGCACAGCCTTGTGGAGAAGGTAAGAGCTATAGAAACAGCATCAGATAAAAATGAGAACATTATTACTCGGAACTACTGAAACAATTTCTACCAAAAGGGCTTCGAGTAGTTAGAAAATCTGATAGCAGAAAGAAAGAAAGAAGGAAAAAAAGGCTAAATTATTTTAGCAGATATATTAATCATTTGGGTTTTTAAATCTAATGAAACCAGTCTGCAGAGAAAAAAAAATAGTTCCAACAAAATTTAAAGCAATATTCCCACTGACCTCAATAAAGCCAGTGGAAATCTAACATGATTCTGCTGTGATGGGCTTATTATTTTGTCTAGACAAAAGGCGAGATCATATCTTCAAGTCACATTACAGTTTTGTACCTGTAAGGGGACAACAGGCCTAAGCAAAAAAGATTAGAGATAGATTGCAGCAAAGATTTGGTTTCTTCTGGGGACATGTGAAAGATGTAAAAATGATATGCATCTATCACCTTGTAGAAGCTTCCTGAGATCCCTTAGCAGAAATAATTCTCATAAAGTAATAATTCAGCTATACCTAACAACAAGTTTTATCCTAAGCAATTGGGAAATTCTAAATTTGTAAACTGGATTGTGTTGGTATTTAAGTATCCTAAGTTATCAGAAAATCATTAGGAACCTTTTTTTACTCTGAAATATAAAAGCTCTGAAGCAGGTATTAAAGACTCTCACATAAAAAAAATCCACAATGTGTTCCATATTTACTAATTCACTAAATTTGGTGATCACTGGAAAGCAGATGTTAGGGCTTTAATGCTTTATTGAAAATGCAAACAACTGTTTTAGGTATGAATAAGTAGGACTCTTCTAGTGCAAAATCATTATGAAGGCCTGAATAAAAAACCCTTCAAAGAACTTAATAAAAATTAACCTGTTTTAAGTAATGTATTTTTATGGAGGTGATCTGAATGCTAATCCTTTCCAGAAGATCTGAGAAAGCCTCAGGCTATATTTCCAGACAGTATATATCAGAAGAATAATAACAGTTCCATAAATACGTGTAGTTTATTAGTGGCTGTCAAATAGATTCATTTGATATTTTTATGATCCAACTGTTTTCCATTTAGCCAGCAGACGGTGATATTTTTGTTCTGCAAAGAAAACCATAACAGACCAAATAAAATGTTTTATACAGTAAAGCTGTTTTGCCCTTAAGGTACAGAGCTATTCCACGTTGTTTTCATTTGAAAGTTTATTCAGATTATGAACCCCCTGCTGACACCAATACCTCTACTCTGTCTTTCCCTCCCCAGCCCTCAAGTTGGGTCAGCATTTGTGCTGCTACTTTGATTACGCAGAGGCCCTGTGGGAAGATACAGTACATCTTAAAAGACCCTTACTTTATGGTTTGTTGTGAGCTTATGTATTTAAATGCAGGTATGGTCAAGGAAGTGTTGATCCAGAGGAACCAACTACATACATCAAAACAGTATTTCTCAGTAAGTTGTATTTGACAGTGTTAGTTTAATTTAAAAAAGAACAAATTCTTCCCCTGACCATCTGTAAATAATTTAAATTAATTGTTAAAAGTCAGTGCTGACTTTGTTGCTTGCGTTTCTGCACCTTCTGCACTCTACCAACTGACTTCAGATCCTGCTCACCATGGTGGTTCCTGGATGGCAAAGCACACGGCCCCGCACACTGCAAATAGAGGCAGCCAAACTCAGCCAAGGCCCTGGCACAGGAGAGAAGCCCTGGCCCTGCTTTCAGAAACCAGACACAGCACCAGCTCCAAGCCTGTGTACTGCACCCCTCGGCTCTGCGTGTCAGCAGGGCCCAGAAAGTATCTGTGAGTCTGTCCTACCAACAGATCTCTCCCTGAGGCCACAAGTTTTGTGCATTTACACAGGTACAACCCACAGTCTGAAATGCCTTGGAGGGTTCCAATGCCCAAACTGTCCCAAATAGCCATTGTCCTCCTCTTTGAGCATGGTAGGAAAAAATAAATAAATAAATATATATAGTGCTGAAGCTCAGCATGAGCATCCCTCTGTCCCACACAGTGCACAACGATCACCGGACATGCTCACATCCATCCACGCAACCAGAGGAGAGCGCTCACACAAGAAATGGAGGACATGGGTCCAGTGTAGCTCATTCTCACACACGAGAAATCACAAATACTACTTTATCACAAGATAGATTGAGCCACAACAGAGATCTCATTCCTGTTCATATCATCCGAGTATTAAATGTTATTGTGTCCTGGCCACCAGGACATGACTGGATCAGGTCTTGCTCCCAACTCTGGGGCAGACAGCACATCCCCTTAGCCTATGTGGGAAATAATCATTCATGTGATCTGATCGAGCTGTCAAATAACATGGGTGCCACTGTTTTAATAAAGAAGATATTTTAGCTGGATTAGTTTCCCACTTTGGTTCACTGTATTGCTGTACAAACCTTGGGCAGGAATAAGCAAAAGGGATGAAATATTTCAACCTAATATTTGATGCCAAACACTTTGTAGTGTCAAACATCTTGAGTTATCATTTTAAGTTAATATTCATTTAGTGTTAAAAGATGTATTCAGCAATTTAGGATTGATCAGCATGCCAGATCAAGAAATTACCAGCAAAACATAAGGCACCTGTTCAGCAAGACAACAGTAATCCCAATAATGATACCTTAGCAAAGTGAATGAATTTCTTTATGAATCAGACTGCAAGTCATTAGAGGACATGGCACAGTGCACTCCAGCACCAACAAGCACTAGGTAGGATTTCTACCTAGCAAATGCAGCAAAATTTATGAACATATTTTAAGATGCTAAAATATCTTTTTTCCCCACAGTCTCTTTGATGGGCTAGTAAAATTGTTGAAATTTGCTAAGGTTTTAAATGTTCTAATAACAGTAATGAGTGAAGTAGATTTTCATATTTGTCTTGAAGTAGATTTTAGATACTTTAGATGTATGACTTTCCTTAAAATAAAGAAGAGTAAAACAAAAGCAAAGAAATGCAGTTGGTATACTGGTGTTGGGAAAAGCATACGTCTTAAAACAGCATTTATTTAAAAATTCAGTTTCAGATATTCTATGTCATTGCCCTTCTAAAAATTGAATAAACTCAAGTTACCTTTGTTATATATATATTTTATCTATAATTTTAACTCTGCGTAT
>JAVCKT010010048.1:0-18932 GCA_032273925.1 Rhynchotus rufescens | reverse complement strand
AGTAGATTTTAGATACTTTAGATGTATGACTTTCCTTAAAATAAGGAAGAGTAAAACAAAAGCAAAGAAATGCAATTGGTATACTGGTGATGGGAAAAGCATATGTCTTAAAACAGCATTTATTTAAAAATTCAATTTCAGGTATTCTATGTCATTGCCCTTCTAAAAACTGAATAAACTCAAGTTACCTTTGATATATATATATATATATATATTTTTTTTTTTTATCTATACTTTTAACTCTGCGTATCTCAAATTTTGAGTCAAGCTGAAAAACAGAAATGCAAAATATCACACACACACAAAAAAACACAAACAAACAAAAAAACCCCCACCATCTTACAGGCTGCTTGCCTCATGAACTCCCACTGACTTCAGTGAAATTATTATTGCTATTACTATTGATTACTAGAAATTACTATTGCCATCTTCTGGTGCAATTGAAAATTGGAAGTTGTTCTCATTAATACCTGAGTTGATATTGCTGATTCTATCTAATGCTGGAAATGGTACTGTCACTTTTTGAACTAAATATGGTACCTATTATAATAGGTATATCACAAATAGCTGTGTTTTTCCCCAAACCTTTTTCATAATCTTGGTCTAGAATGCAAGATGTCTTGGAATCATAGAAAAAGGGAAATAGAGAGGGCAGATTGAGTTTATTAATGCACTGAAATTTAACAAAGGAGACTTTCAGGAGAGTTTAATGGTTTAGAATATTGGTTTTATCTAAATTTCTAAGAATAATTAAAGTTTCCATGTATTATTATCGGAAAAAAAAAAAAAAGAGACAGCCTAGTCCAGGTTTTAAGAGATCTGAATTTCACATCCAAACAACAAATAATGACTTGTTTCTTAGCTGGATGATAGACATATATCTAATGCCACAGCCAGACATGCGTGATTCTTCACTGAAACATAAGAGGACATTTCCAGGCACGTTCAAAATACTCTCACTGTAAAGTAAAATGTACAAGCTTCAAACTTGAAACAAGTCAACAAAGATCAAATCATGGGGGAATTGTGCAATACGCAGTGACTAGGTATAATTATCCACTATCACTTAAGCAAAACTTTTACGCATCAATCATTTGTGAAATGCTACAGCCTGCACCACATATCCATGGTGCTTTCCATTTTCAAACCTGCATATCTATAAACTATTATACAAAGGGAAATGAAATGCACTTGCTTACCTGCTTGGGCTCAGTAAAGTGATTTCAGAGTCTTCAGAGATTTAATTTCAGGACAAGAAATAACCACAGAATTTGTTCCAGAACACACTGGGAGCTTTTCCACTGGCTGCAGTGGCACTAAGTGCATTACATATGCTCCTGTCTTCGTTTATACGTGGTGCTACGGGAAGTCAATCCTTAAATTACTGGAAATTATTCAGCACTAAGAGAGGTTTCTATTGTCTCTCAGATGAAACGTTGTCTCTAAGATGTCATACCATCAAAGAAGTTTGGGGAGCATTAAAGGGGAAATGAAAAGAACATTATGTAATGTGATTAATTGACCCCCCATTTTTTTTTTCTAAACTTAATATCAAACTAGATTATAACACAAAATAGAGTCATAATTATGCTTACTTACCTATATGATGCAAATCACTAATGTTGCAGATGCTCTATTGACCAAGAAAAAAGTTATAATCTTTAGGAAGTGTAGCAGAGATGCAACCAATAAGGATCTAGTGGAAAGTATCTGGCTTCCTGGAGCAGGAAGGGAGCACTTGAGACCTGCTCAACACATGCCCTGCAGCTTTCCTCAGGGGAACTCCTTCACATGAGCTTTGGAAGGGAAAACCTTTTTTCAAATCCCACTAGCAAACCAGAGCGGTGCAGCTGAAAGCCTCTAAAGAGCAGCTTCCTAGCATTTCTATCTTTCCTCTACCTAACCTGCATTACCAAAAAGAAGGCTGGGGGTCAAGCTAGCACGTGGAGTTGGGTGTCAAAGCTCAGGATTGGGCTGGAGATGGACATCCTTCCTTCTTCTTCCACTTCCTCCACCAAGTGACCTGCACCTGAGTGTTGTTTCCCTCCTTACCCCCCTTACAACTTGTAAACCTTGCAGCACAGAGGGGGTGTTTTATATCAAGGCCCCCATTACTGCATACACCTGGCTAAAAATACTTTTCCTTCATGGAGCCTGGGCCCTATTGGAGAAGGACAGGAAGTATACATTTCATGGGAGGAAAAAGGGTGAAATGGGTCTACACAGAATTGCTGGTTATACATGAAAGCCTTGCAATGAAAATTAATTACACTGATTTTCAATTGGGGAATCTATTATGTTGTCTGAAGTTACAAAATAGTAGCAATTTTTATTTTGTCTATATATATATGTAATTCATGGTATATGTGGCATTAATCCTCTACACTGTGGATAGAAGGGTTCTCATATGGTTTTCCTTAATTCTCAGATGTGCCTCCTGTTCTAGTTTATATCTGTAACCAATATATCTACCTTCTGCAATGGCACTCTGGGTCACACAACAGTCCATCGAGCACACATTCAAGGCTACAGGTAATATATCTTTTTAAAAGTTTTAAAAAGACAGACACTTTTTATTACTAGTAAACCAACTCAGTTACTCTGACTTTAAAGTTTTGCTGGATCTGAGACAACCTACTATTGTCTATCATCTGCCAAAGCCCCATCAGGAGAAAAAAAAAAGGAGAAAAATAAGAGTTCTTATGGATGCCAAACCTTTTGGCAGCCATCCACCTGTCTCTAAAGAACCTGCTTACTCTTTCTTAGTAGCCAGGGTTTTTTGAAGTGAATCTATTAAATAAACAATTACTTTCAAATAACAGCCAGCTTGTACCTTGAACCTTTAGAAGCAGCACGACTGGAGCTGAAGATAGTATCGCTAGAACAGGTCCCACACTATTCCCATTGCAACCAGGGTTCCTGTGGGTGGAGCGAGACGTGGCAGAGCTGGATGCTTTGCAAATGCAGAACAAAGAGATGATTCCTGTCCAGAGCTCAGATCTTGAAGCATTTGATTTTCTTTATTGCGACTGTCTAGCTTCCAACAAAATGTGGATAAAAATTGGCTACCTTTCAGTGCCATTTCCCCAAGGGTTTTTGATAGAAATGTGTTTTTCTCCAATGATTTGGCCTTTCTATCTACTTATTTCATCCCTGTCATTATAGGAGAGTATCACTGTTTTCCTGTTTATCAGGTTCCTCAAGTACAGAAAGCAAAAAGTAAGATCCATTTTCAGTACCTTGAGATGTATGGCTGGAAATTGTCCCATGAAAGCAGTCATTATTTAGAAATAGCCAAGTATTATAATATAATTATTATTTAGAAATTGTAATAGAAAATATTTAGAAATAATAAAAAAGAATCTGAAACCTTCTGACAAACATTTTTCGTCATTTCTCACTTCCATGCATCCATATGCAGCACCATACAAGAGCAACATTTTCACATCTGAACAGCAGGTTTCTCTGTTTCTTTTACCACTTGGCACACCACATCCTTTTCTCTAAACTCACTTTCCACCCCCTGTTCTGTTTATTTTTAAGAATTTTTTCTTCTTCTTTTTTTTAACCACTGTTTTTATTTCTTCCCTTTCAATGACCTTTGCATTGCCTTTTTCTTTTTAATGTGATGCAAGAGAGGATAATGCTGTCTCCTCATTTTTGTATTCAGAATACTTGCTTAAGCAGACAATTAAAAAAATGATATTAGTACTTTTACTACTACAAGAGCAGAATTCCATATGGGAAATGAAAAAAACAATTAAGGTGTTTGATATGAAGGTGTTTTGGACCTGTAAGACAAGAAATAGTCTACAAACAAGCTGCTGTCACTGCTGCATGTATGTACATGTTCCCCCATCCTCCCTTACAGGTTTCAACCTAGATCAGAGGATGTCTGGTAAAAACATGTTCTCCATGTCACTAGCTGCTCTTTTGTGTTTTATTTTTGTCTGTGTTTGGTTTTGTGTGTGTTATTCATTATATTAGTAATGAGCGATTTCAGTAAGCATCAGTCTTGTAGTGATATATTAGGGAAATCTTCTCTAAGGCAGACCTATGAAAATGTGAATGGCCCAGAAATAAGCACCATTTTCTTCTCCAGACTCTCGGGCATAACAAGAAAGTTGGTTTGGGAAAGTATTCTTTCAAAATTCTCAAATTCTCAAAATTATTTCACCCTCTAATTTAATGACATACATTAAAGTGTTTCTTAAATGCCAGGGAGATAAGTACTACATTTCTAAACCATACTGTAATTATTTCCCTACATTATTATGAAGTATCATACTTTTTTTTTTTTGTGACTGTCATACTGGATATGTAAGTTGATGTTTCAAAGCACGTAATTCTTATGTTAGCTATTTAAGGTGATTTCTTACTAGTGAACAAAATTTCTGAAACCTTTATTGAGTGCAAGGAAATATTTTCCACGGGAAAATATATGACCTAGGTCTAGATTTGAAAAGGAATTAAATATTTCATGATAGGGATGGCTGAAAGTGTTATTTTGTACATGATAGTAGTAAATAGTCTAGAAAGACTTACATTACAAAACCAGAAACAGCCAAGCATAAGACAGATATAGCCCATGTGGTCTTTACTTTATAAAAGTGACTCAACATAATAAACAGAAATGAAGATTACCAATATCTGGAGGCATGCAGATTCTTGCTGAATTCTTGCATTCAATGATTGTCCCCCTATAAAAAGAAATTCTGCAAATTATTTAAGAACAATTTGGATTTTTTTTATAAAAACATTCTTTATTAGAAAAAAATAGTATTCAGACAAATTCTCCAGCAAGCAAACACAAATATTTTCTGTATTATTCTGTATTATTGTATTGCTAATAAGATACAATTTTTATCAATGAAAAGATGATAAATAGGAAATCAGCTACATTAAAATATTTTAATATCCAAGTTGCTGCGTTTTACACCTTTTATATCTTTTACTTTTATTTGTTACTCTTAATATCTTTAACATATACAAATACTTTGTGAGATTATTTAAATTACAATGTGAAGATTTTTTTTTCTATGAAAAAGCGTAACATAGAAGTCTCATATTGAATTTTGGGAAGAGAGGGTTGCTTTGCTTTGTTCTTTTTGTCATGCAGTTTATAGCCATATTTGGAATGATATCCAGCTTCTGACACAGGAAAATGCTATCACTATGTAACATAGGCTTATAAAGAGATACTAAACCTTTTCTAAAGGAGGCTTTACACAACAACAGAAAAACTATGTCCTTTGTGCAGGTTAAAAAAAATCCTAGCTATGTTGTCACTGTTGATATTATCTCCCCTCAAGAAATACATTTTTATTAGGCAGTATTTATTCAGTAAAGTAAAGTTTGTAAATAAAATACAGTGGCAGTTTCCCTTTAGAAATAAATATTGACAACTAAAAAGTATCTGGCATCATGGGAAGTGGAAGTGAAAGAGCAATAATCAGATTAAATTGCACTAAGAAAAAATAACTCACAGGAGAAGACAATGAACACACAAAGCTAATATTCACTGTAATAATTAACAAACACATTGCAAAACTAAGGGAGCAAAGGCCCACACTGGTTGAATGGGATGATTCAGTATAAAACAAGCACAGATGTTTCAATACTGACAATATCAAGTGCATCTTCAGTGACAATAAGATTTACACATGTTTCTTGGCAAATTTCTCATTATTTGTGGTCCAAATTGTTCTCTTGTGGGTCTGTTTTCATAACCATAAGCTTATTAAGAGCCTGAAGTGCTGCAAATCGTTCTTTGAAAAACAATGATTTCTCACGATGTGAAATGATTCCCTTAGCCAAAGGATTCCCGAATGTTAAGCCTCTGCTGCCACCCCTCTCCACAATTGCTTCAGAAATAGGAATCGTATCTTTGGTGGCTGGGATAAAATACAAAACAACAAAATAAAAGCCTCTAAGCCTTTTTGGCCTCTAACTGTTTCCTTATCCTCCTTTTTACCTTGTTTCCATATACTCACTGAACCTTGCAGACTTGAGTTCTCCTCATCTGCTCACTTGAGTTATCCACCAAGGGTCTTATGCATCTTCTACAATTAATGCAGCCTGTTTCCTCTCCCCTCATTGCCATTCCCGCATTTGTTTCCCCCTCTGCTCCTCTCACATTTCTCATTTGGAAAATCCAGTGAGGACACTGGCCCGTGCTTTGTATCAATGCTGGGGCAGAACTTCTGGCTGAGATGGAATTCGTCTAGTTGAGCTTTCAGGTAGGTATGTAGGTTTGGGAGTGGATTTTTAGTCTTTAGAAGAAATGAAAAAGATTTTTAGCCGGAAAAAAACTTTCCTGTGGCAATGTGGGGACCACTGCAGATCATGATCCCAGGTCCCAGATACCTTTAAGGCTGAGAGGAAGCAAGGGAAGATTTTCAGTCTCCAGACCTCTCTCTCACAAGGGATGAGCAGTGGGATCCCAGCAGTGATGTACAGCAATATGGAGCCATGTAAGCCATATACAAAGTTTGGAGAGTAAGAGCTGCCCTCTGTCAGGCCATTAATAATGTACAAGTTATTGACTGCTTGTTCCCAGATGTGCCTTTAACTAAAGCTCTAGCTATTTTTCTTAATCCTTATCTGCCTCAAATGATGACATATTGCAGGTAAAACCACATATGCAGTTTTTTTATACAAGTCAATATTTTTCCTTCTGTTATTCTCGTAGGACAAACACTTCTGCAATGAGTTTCTTTCTTTCCCATCTTATGCATAACATTTCCTGAGATGCATGCAGTTTCCCAGAAACTGTAATTAACTATCAGCACAGGATAAACCTACAACCATCAGATCCCAGATTTTGTAGCCTACCATCACCTTCTTCTTCTATATTATTTAAAACTTACCACCCCTAAAGCACAATTGGAAGTCTGGTTTAATTAATCCTTTTTAAGAAGAAGCCATTGGTTTTCTCCAACTCATTTTATACACTACAAAGAGCAAACCCGAGGCCATACTCTCCTGGTTACCACAACATGATAGCATCCTTACACTGGGCCATCTGGCTATCTAATTGTATCTTGTAAGCATGAATCTAAATGAAATGTTTTTGTTTGCAGATAGCACACTTTGAACAATGAAAATGCCAGATGATCATTCAACAAACTGATATTATATTAAAACTTTATAATAACAAACCCATGCTGACAAGCTCAGTTTAATAACATTGTCATTCATCATAATTAGGAGCCTGTGATAAATTTGATGTTCTTCTCTTTCTGCATATATCCCTTTCAAATGTACTTGTTTTCCTTTTAAGATTTAGTTTTCTTTAGAGATCATTAGTCATTGTGTTCAGAGACGAAGCAGGAGACATAAATAGCAAAACCATATTAACTCTTCTATGAAATATGCAAATCCAATGGAGAGATCCTCTCAAAGAAAACCTGAAGGCACACATTTCCCAGGAAAGAAAAAGGAAAAATTTTAAGTCCTTTTAAATTAATATTATAAAGTGTTGATATGCTCTTCTTCATAAAGAAATTGAGAGACTTGATAAATGAGAGTTTGTAGAATATAATAGAGATTCCATCTCACAAAAGTGCATCAGACATTTTGATTTACACTCTCTCCTGCCAATGTACTTTGAACACATTCCTTGGAACCACTAGCTCTAATTACCAGTGACATTAGGGATACTATTAAGCAAGTCTTGGAAGCTGTCTTATCATCATCATTCATAGAAAGATAGCTCATGAGCAGTAGTGCTGTTCATACATGTTTATGGTAGCAATAAAGTTGTTGATAATATTTTGAAGATGAAATTTCAAGCTATCAATTTTCTGAAAAAAAAAAAAAAGAGGAAAAAAATGAGACCAATAGAAAAATATAATATATATACCCAATCTATAAAAGCTGAAGAATCTGGTTTGCGAGGGAGACACAAATCCCTAGTCTGTTGGGATCCAATCTTTGTAGACTCAATTTTCATGCTGGATTAACTCCTGATGATGACTTCAAAAGAGTCAGGTTTTCACCTCAACTGTTCAAAGCAAAGCTGTAAAGAAAAAAGCCCAGCCAAAACTCCCAAACCTGTTTTTGATGTGGGACGTGCTGCATAGGATGCCTGCAACTCACTGAGCAGTTCTGAACATCCCTGATCCCCTAATCTACATTGTTCAAGAAAAGGACTTTGAAATGCATTTTGTGGTATAGATTATTATGCAACCTTATATAACCTTTTATATAATTTAGTGTGTAATAGTTCACTACTATTTCAGATACTACAAAATAGGAAGTATTCAACCACAGGATAAGGTCTTATTTACAGCATCATATAGACAGGTAAAGATAGGCAAATGCCTGATGCATTATATCTATTATATATTATATCTATTATTCAAGTATATGCAGCTACTTATGCTACACCAATACATGATATTTTACTCTTAATCATGTCATTCTGTACTTTTGTATATTGAGTTTTCTATATGTTAATTTTCTTGTGTTTAAAGCAATATATCAAGTTGAGCTTCATATTTACACCCAAACATGGAGCAGGTGCATCTTTATGTTTCGACTAGGAAACATTAGAGTCCATATCATAGGCTGACTAAAATCTTTTTTGAAACAGAATGCTTGTTACAGGGGAGCAATTTACAATGACAACAAAAAAATCACATTTACAACTTTCAGCAAGGCGGGGGTGGTAATGATGTTTCTAACGATAAGATGATAATTGTCATGCAATGTTATAATATCTTGCTTGGAGGTGCTTTTTGTTTTCATTTTTTATCATCTTTTCTGAAGGGCTACACAGCATCTAAATTAGATGTTATACAAAGTTGGATGCGTAGAGCTGCCTGCACCCAATACCGAGCCAGGCAACTCCAAGTTCATTTTATGTCAGCAGAATATCCTTGAGGATTCAGGCCAGAAATCAAATGTATGCATATGGATGAAAGGTGATGATAACCTTGAAGATTAAGTGAAGACACATTTTGGAACACAATTGCACATTTTCTAATGAAATGACAAAGTTGTTTCTGCTTCAGAAACTGTTTTTGACAGGGCTCCGCATTTAAGGTTAATGTCTGTGTCTACAGGGCAAGAGTTACAGAGTGAGAGAAAAGTTGCTTCAGAAAAGTACAGACCAAATAAGGAAAAACAAAGGAATAGCTTTAAAGAGATCCAGAGAGTGGTAAATAATAATCTACCATAAAATAGAAACAAATATTTTGTCATTTAAGTGCTGATTTCAACTTCAACTCATTTATCCTCACGAAAATGATGGTATAGATGGAAAACATAGCTATTCTTAAGAACAGAAGGAATAACATAAGCTGGTTTTGAGATGATTTGCCTTGATAGTGCTTCTGGATTTTCTTCCAAACCTCAGCTGAAGTTGTCCGGTCCTCACACTCATGTGAACACAGGTAGGTACAGCTAGAGAAGCATGTCCACCTCCTACCATAGCTCCCGAGAACATGGACAGGCCCCATAAAAACCTGCCTTGCAGGGGACGTGGACATGACAGGGGAGGATTGAAGAGCTGGAAGCAAAAGTGAGAAAGAGGTGCGGAAAACACAAAATCCAAGAGTTTTGGATGCCACCATATTTCCGAAAAACTGAAGTGTTAGTAAAATTGTCGCTGTGATAAATCAGTTTTCACATACTTATTATTATCCCTGTCTTCAAGCCAGTATTAAATTTACCAGGCAGATGCCCTACAAATGAAGCAATTTTCTTCTCCTCTTAGGATTTGCAGGAGCACACGCATTATCCGCCGCCGCTGACAGAGCTGAGTAAATAGACTCATTTGTTCCTTTGCGAGGCAGGTTATCCCTCTGTAAATGAACTGCAGCCCTGCTCGCTTCCGAGCTCCCCGGCTCTGAGCGCCCCGGCTCCAAGCCACACTGTGCAGGGAACCAGGCACAGCTGGGAAAGTGGGATGATAGCACAGCGCCTTTTGGTTGGGACACAGGGCTGCGCTGCTCTGTGCCAGGCCCGTGGCAGAGAAAAGGGAAAAGAGCAGGAAGGAAGAGCTAAGGATCCTTCCTTTTTATCGGCTTCCTTTCATTTTTCCCTTAATTGTTGGAGTGTAGTCACCTTTGAACGTGACAGCCAGGTTCCATGGATCCCTCTTCTAACCCTGTAGAACCCTCTGTATTTATTTAATTACAGAAGTAGTATGCTATGTTATGAAACCTTCTTTTTGTGGTCAGAAATTAAGCTACATTTCACCTACTCCAAAGTTTTAGGCGTTGAATTTATATAACAGGTTAGAGGAAAATAATTTTACCCTACCTTGTATTTGGTCAAACCCATCTAGCAAGGCAAGTGGCATTGAAAGCTTGTTGCTAAATAGGTACCAGTAAGAAAGGGAAGCAATGCCTTAAAATATTCTTTAAACAGCAGCTCCCAGTCCATTGTGATGCAGTTTAGTGAGCCTCGCGTGTGGGTACAAGAACACTGCAGGTAACAGCATCCCATTTCCGGCAGGTACCAAATTGAGTCCTAACTCCTTGCTGCGGCTGCTCACTGTGATGCCTCGGTGAACGGCTTGCATGAGAAAGAGCTCATTATGCCCCACACGGTCCCTAATGCCCAGCAGAGATAACAGTCGAAATCATTTGTTCTCTTTAAAATAATTTATTCATAGATAGGAATATGAAAATGTGCCCTTTATGAAGTTTATCTGTATCTATAGCAAACACAACTTAAATTAATTCTTCATCTTCAGGACTGGGAAAGTTTGACTAAGGCATTAGGGATTTTTTATTAACCTCCATTAATTCAGTAGTCCTGCCACTTTGATAACAAATAAAAATAGATGGTTGAGAAGTTTTTTCTTATTAAAAGGTGTGAGTGAGTGCAATTAAACATGCCCTACATGTCTGAAGATATATTACACATTTTAATATAACTCCAGGGTTAATAAGGAAGTATGTGAAGTTTATTAGTCTGTTGACTAGTGATCATATATAGCACAAAATTTCCATGAAAGGAGGAACACACAATAGTTGTCGTAATTTCCCTTGCAGTTTTGATTTTATTTTTGGTGTTTCTACAAAGTCCTGAGATATTCCACTGCAAGTTTACTTTTAATTAGATAAGTAAATAGCATGATGTAAGTCTTTTTGGGGTAATACTTCATAACTTTCATTAAATTACTTTAAAAAATGTAACTATTGTTAGATATTGCAATATGGAAAAAGAAATTTTTGTATGCATTACAAATCTCTGTAAAACCTTTCCACTTGTGCTCCCTTTCAATTAAGACAAATCTAATTTACCTTTAATATATCTATTTTTAGATGAGTGGCTCAGCTGCTTAGAATCAGCACTTTTCCACTTTGTTTTACAACAAAAGCAGAGTCAAAACTTGTAGCAACCCGTATACCTTCAGGGTCAATCCTTATTCTGTAGAAAAGAAACAAACAAGGAGCTGTCCCAAAATAGATTATGTAAATATTTACATGTGAGAAATAGCTATAAAAGATCAGTAGAGAAAATGACAATCCAAATTATTTAGCACGCACATGACACAATATTTAATACTACAAACTGAAAAAAAAATGGGAAAAGGCATGAAAAAAATCTGAGAATGCAAGGAAAGCAGATACAGTCTGCTACCAATGTTAGGACGCTGAAGAAAGTATGCACAAAATGTTACACCACTTAAAAGCTAAGTCAAGATAAGCCTGCTTTATGTGTCACTTAGAATGAATAGACTAAATTGTGAATATACAGATCATATTTTAAAATTACTTTTAGAATAAAATGAGTAATGCTTTTCTTCTCCACAGAAACCAAATTCCTTTATTTGCACAATAATCCAGAGTCAGTTAAAAAATAAAGCTCCTTAGCTTAGATAAAAATTGAATGAACAAAAAATATTCTTTCATGAGGAAATACAGAATAATTATTTTACTTGCTTTTGCTCATTGCTAGAATGCTAATTATAAGGGTACAATTTAATTTGGGGAAAAAACTTAGATTCCAAAGCCCAAGGAGCCCCACTCAAACACAAGGACATGCAGATTTTAAGCTGAAGCACAATCTTTTCTTTGAACCAAATTTCTGCAGACATTCAGTTTATGATAACTTCCTATCTCGCGCACACATATGTTTGTGCATATGTTTTAACAGACCACCAACGAGGTTGTCAAGTTTCCACAGGAAAATAGAACATGTTAGAACAGTCATCAGGCTAACAGGAGGCAGCTCAACTGCCTGTGCATGGGAGGGCATGTCCTGGACATGGGCTACCCCAGGGCTCACTGTCCCACCGTGTGTCCAAAATATATATATATATATATATATATAAACATATATAAATATATATGTGCATATATATATATGTATATAAAAGGACAAAGAATTCTGACCATCAGCAGGTGGCGATGGGATCTCCACAGTTGTCTGTGGGTCTGAGGGTCTTTCTCAAAGCCAACAAGGACTCAAGGGGCTATGATGCAGAGAAACAGCGTCATTGCTCTGCAACAGGCACCAAGCCTGGGCTAGGCATAAATATTGCTGCAATGACCCATTCATTCAAATTATCCGTACTTATGCCACAGCTTGGACGAGTCAGAAAGGCTTAGCTGAAATACTCATCCCCTCCAAAGCAGAAGCAGCCAGGAGACTCCATAATTTTTACAGTCAGATCCAATTCATTTATATTTTTTTATAAAAGAGTCTAAGCATATCAACCCATATTTTCCAAGCTGAATATACAAATGTCTCTCAAAAGGAAAACTGTGTGTTTTAGAATCACTAAGCTTTTTCTTTGCATCTTTTTTTTCTCCTTTTTATCGATAGCTTTTTTATGCCCTTTTCAACTTTGGGAAAAAGGAATAAAAAGAAAATAGCTCAAACTTTAAAAAAAAGAAGATTGATTTTTCTTAAAACAATAATATAATATGCTCCTTTCAATTCTCCTCTTTAAAAAAGAATAAGAAAAGATCTTTCATTTAAGCAACTGTATCAAAAGTAGTAATAAAATCACACGTTGTTTAAATATAATTTCCCTAAGCAAGTGGGTTCTTTTCATAAGTATGTAAGATATAAAGCAATCTATAAAATAATGTAGTAACTTCTCCTATCAGCCATAATGAAGAACTGTATCTATTAGATTATTTCTAATTTAGGGAGAGGCATTAAGATACCAGGGTGATCAGAGAGCTGAGACTAATGCATAAGCAGAATATGCTGCAGCTAGTGGGAGGTATGGCACCTATCACAGCTGGGATTCATGCCCCACTGCAAAAGGCAGAAGAGACTAATTATATCTTTACATTCATATGTATTATGAATGTATATGTATTATTTCATCAGAAGGCTGCTTGGAACAGGTCAAGTTCAGCTTTGATGACATTTAACTCATTGGACTCTACATATTTCCATTACCTCCAGACTAAGGTTTGCTTCATCGAAGAGTTGCTGTTGCAATCTGATCCTGTCCTTACAGTTACATCAACTATATCTTATTTTGTCAGGGCAGGACCCTTTAAAAATTTGATTATTGAAACAGTTAGGCCTCCAAAGCAATTTTTATAAAACCCTTGCTGTCTCATTTTTACTTTCATTGGGATATGAAAGTCCATTAAAATAATTTGGTCATGTTTTTGGGGGTTTCATTTCATAGCAGAAAGCAATTTCAGAAGCTCTTGGGCTTGGAGAGGGTCTCGGCCATGGGGCAGACATGGGGAAGGGGCCGCTGGCTGCCTAGACACATGTGTAATTACGGTGATTCCGTTTAATAGGAAGAGAAAACTGAGGTTTTGAGTTTACTGCTAGAACTAAGATCTTCCTCATAAATACCTATTTATAATTACAGAGTAGATGGAAGTGCAGGTCGTTGAAGGTCTTGATGGTTTCTCTGGTTTGCAATATTTCTGTCTTTCCGTCCATACCCTGGTAGAAGGGAGCGAAACCTTGCTGCAGTGTCCATGCTTACGCACAAACACAATTATCCAGAGGAGGAAGCATGTGCGAAATGATATTTTGCCTTTTAATTTTTCTACCATAAAACAGCCTGGTGCAATGTTGGATAAGAAATTTCCAAAAAAAAAACAGGAGTGTCTTGGTGTCACTAAGTCACCCCGGATACCATCTGCCCTAAAGGAAAATGAAAGGGGTTGGATGCTCAAGGCATTTACAGTCTGTTTGGCTGCCAAATTAAGGAAGTGCAGAGTAAATATAGAATGAAATAATTAACGGTCCCTGGAGAAAATCAAGTATGGTTAGAGTTTCAAATTCAGATTTACTTCAGAAAGTAAATCAAGTCCAAAATTTATGTTTTGTATGTGTCAGGAAACACAGACATTGGAATTTACTACTTTTTTCCCCCTTAGATTTGTCATAACATCTGTAGATAAATGTAATTAAAGATTTGTTTCTGACATTGCTTGGATTTAAATACCTTAGACTGTATAGCTCAAATACATGTGTGCACAAAGCTATTTCTTATTTCTACATTAGTAAAACCAATATGATTTTATAAAGACACATAAAGGATTTAGATTTCTGAAAACAAAAATATCAACACATATAAGCATTCCTCTCTCTTGGATAGCTTTGAAAACTGTATTTCTCATATATAGGTACTTAGCATAGCATAGATACAATAGGAAAAGTAACAGACTACTATTGAAACCACAGTACAACATTTTAAGTGGAAAAATGAGAAGTAGCAAAATGTTATTACTCAGCTTAGGACTTTCTTTTGTCATTTTTATGACTCCTGCTCCTGTCTGAAGTTGCATGGAATTGTTCTGAATTGTCATAGCCTCAACTTTAAGTTCCCTTCAGAGATTTCTAACACCACAGCGCTCCCCAGATTTACACTGATTAACTAATTCAGCCCAAAATTTAAGCCCAAGGCCGTCCTAGGGAGTGTTTTGGCATTAGAGGCTATCCTCCACCCAATAAACCAATCTCTTCGGCATGGTGTTCTTGCATGGAAAACCGTGGCGACATCAATAAAGAACATGATTTGGGGAAATTTGGACTGCATCATATTTTTATCATTGTATATATATAGCTATATATAATTTCTAATAGGAAGATGAATTGATGATCAGCATTACAAACAAATACAGGGCAGCACTGTTAGAGGACAATTTTAAGAAGACAGAAACTATTATGAAACCCTGTAGTTAATAATAACCTTCCTTAACAGCAATTATATCCTTCAAGTTGCAACATAGCTCGTTTTACACATCAGGGTATTGTAAGAGGAAGTAGTGTCACAGTTTTCAAAAAGACCTAGGGATATTCCACTTGGAAAGATAATCCAAATTGTGACTAAACCTCTTAACTATCTTTGAAAGTCTCACCTTTAATGTGTAATACTTCTGAAGACTTTGCATTTTAAATTTATAAACCCACCTTATGATGTTTCTTCATTACAAAAATGTTATTTATTCCTTTTAAAAGAAGAAATAAAAAGAGCTCTAATTTAAGTTTTTATTTTTTTTTTCTCCCTCTCACTCTGTTTTAATGAAATTTATGGATAATTCTTTATGTAGAACCAGCTCTTGTCTCAGGTAAGTTTTAGATCCAGAAGAAACCCCATCTCCACAATCATCGATAAATTCATATTTTCCTTTAAATCATTGCTATTCATTCTGACATTCCATCCCCAAGAGTTTTCTACCTTTTTCTTAAAGTCAACCATCCTAAAATGATTATTGCAAATTCCTTTAGTGCCTCTCACTTCCAGAATAAAATTGGACTCCCCTGATGCTGGAATACGATAAGACATGCAAGATATCAGATTCTGAATATATACTATAAGACTCTCCAGATACCTTCTTAGCCCTCTTTGTTCATCCTATTTGTTAAACTTTCCCTTTTGCCCTTCAGATTTGCTCGGCAAAGCCCTGAAGCGTCACATCTATTCTTTAAAGTGTTGATTTTTGTCTCTAAAGCTTTTCTTTTTAATAATGCTCATTATCTTTCTCCACAGCCACTGCAGACAAGCAGTCAGCAGATCACTACAAGTATCTGAGATGGGTACGACTACAGTTTGAAGACTCAGTTCGAAGTGCTTACTCACATGCTTAAATCCTGTTGAAGACAAGCATTTTTGCTGCAGTTCAACATTTTTTCGGGTTTTTTTTCTAGTGTTGAACTAATCTTTCATATTAGCAAAAATACTACAGTTTATTTATCATATAGTATCTTTATCATACCTTTTGCATTTGAGCTAGGTATTTCAGAGATATACAAAGGTCACTAGACTGACACTATAATTCTCAGAGAACCATGAATTGTTAGTAAATTGTAATAGTTAATGCCACTTACTGCTGTCAAATCCTATGATTCACTTTGTAACTAACTTTGAAAACCTACCATGAATTCCTAGGTACCTTCTTTAATGCTTGGGGTTTATTCACTTGGCGGATAGCTCTTCAAATGTTCCAGTAAATGGAAAACAAGTATGCCAAATGTTGTTTAATTTGGTTGGCTAGGTGTATCATAGGCTATTTTTTCCCTCAGTGCCATCAACCAGAGAAGTATCTCAAGTACAAATAATTAATTAGTGGTTTACAAAAGACAGTTAGACTTTACAAAGCACTTCATTTGCTTCAAGATTAAAAGAAATTCAACTTGAAAAGGGCACAAGGACAACAGGAGCAAATTCATGCAAAAATAAATAGTTGCAAATAACATTTTAAATAGTGGTAAAGATCAGGAGTTCTTTTTCTGAATGTGTATTTCGTCAATATATTTTGTCTTCACTTACACAGTGTGTATTGTAATTATTATTCCAGTTATTTATTAATTTATTGCAAAGGTTCAAGCTCCTTTTAGTGCTTGAGTAAAAGGAAAATTCCACATCCTATGGAAGAGAAGTAGACATAATGTCACAAACAATGTTATGCACATTTTCTCTTACTCTCACAGCCATTAAACCTCTCCCCCTCCTTCCCTATATTTTGAATATTCTGTTTTTCACCATGTTTCTTATTTTGACACACTCATCCTACAGCAATGATTTAATATAGACGTGGTAAAACAACTGCTGAGAATTGTGCTATATTGGTCAAAATGTTCCAACCAAAATAGACCCAGACATGGCCTTCCTGTAGGGGTATTTGTGATGTATCAGTTTATCCTACTCTTTCTTTTTAGTTTGTTTATACCCCATCCTCCACATTCTCCCTTCAGTAAAAGTCAAGCCGTTGCCATCTAATGGGAATTTGTACTCAATTTTTGTACTTTCCTGAAATACTGAATGTTTCATAATAGTTAAGTTTTCCCTACCATACATTGATTCTGGTTTTGTACAGCAGGCTAGTGAGAATAACCAATCAATATCCTTTTCTGACTGCTCTTTAATACATTCATAAATAAAGGGTTATGCCTTCTTCTGATGCACATGAACTTATTTGATTTATATCAGCTCCAGCACCTGGGAGAAATCATGAACCATTGCCTGGGCATGTACAGAGATGGTAGGGGAGAAATTGGAGAGATATTATTTTCCTACATCCCCCAATAGTTAAAGAGTTGTACAGTGATTAAATACATTGAAGTTGCAGAGATATGGTAGCCTTCATAGAGCCTCCAGGATTAAACATTGGATTAAAGATGGGGGGAAAAAAAAAGTTCCTTTAGATCCAAGTAACTAGCAATTCACATCCAGGTTTGCATTAGTATCAAAGAAGCATAGGTCTCAGTGAATTCTTCAAATTCTGCTTTTCCATCTGAAAAATCTCTGGCAACATGCACAATATTTGAGATGATAACTCTAACAAAATAAAGAAATATTTCATACATGGATTAGTTTAATCCTCCCACCAAAGAGTGTCTTGTTTTTCTGTAAAGTTTCAAGAAATGACACTAGAACACAGTGCCATGCCTGAAAAATAATGAGAGAAAGGATATACTCTGCAAGAAAAAGTTATGAAGAACAATATATGAGACGAATGTGAAAGCCGGGGAAGCTCTTACTGCAGAAGATCAGTCTCTCTAAGCATCTCCATTGACAGAATCTCTCCTCCGCTCCGTTTCCGAGTTAAACTTGTTCTTCACGGCACAGAGAACAAATGTTATGCCGAAGCAACCTACGATCAGAACATAAAACTCACTTCCATGGGATGACTAAATTAGAATATTTACATGGACCATTCCGTTTGCCCTGATTTGGGATTTTCTACATCCTGGGATCAGGATGGATGTAGAAAATCATTTGGGATTTTCTACATGGCGAAACTTGCTTCAGTTTTTAAAATTTTGGGAATCATTAGGGAGACTTTTTTAAATGCTTATGCTCCTTCATTTCTGCTGCTTGTTCAGCAAACCAATCACCTTATATGTGCTCATTTCTAAAGCCGAGATCCCTACAAAAAGGCAGGCAATGAGTCATATGGAGTACATTTTGCTGGTAATATGATGCTATCACTCTTGCTGCCTTTCAGTGGCACTCCTGTGAGAATGCTTCAATTGGACATGTAGGGATGATCTCACTGGTCATGGATTTATTAAAACTTGGAGCATTTTAAAATACTTAAAATATTTCTGCCTACAATAAAAGTTTTATTCAAACATAATTAACTGTAAAATCCCTATATAACTTCCTAAAAAAAGTCACTTTGTCAATTTGTACTTTTATGCTGCTGCAGAATAATTTCCTTAACTAGATATGAGGTAATATTAAAATCACTCTTTTATACTGTGGGCAGCAATATTTTAAGTTTTAAATAATGTTTTAGATCTCGACCGCTATCACAGAATTCTCAGTTTCAAAAAAAGTATTTATTTGTATGCAGCAAATGCATACAAAGAATGCATTTCTTTATGTTTCTAAGAACATAAAGACCAGAAAGCATTTTAGTATCATTATTAATGTATGTGGTGGCTATCATTTTTATTTAAAGAAAAATATCTGATGCATAAGACAAAATTAAAAACAAGAGAAAAAATAAGAATATATTTTTTAAATTATATTTTTCACC
>JAVCKT010010045.1:0-22734 GCA_032273925.1 Rhynchotus rufescens | reverse complement strand
CCTGCTTGAGCGGGAAGGTTGGACTAGATGATCTCTAGAGGTCCCTTCCAACCTTGAATATTCTGTGATTCTGTGACTGCCTGGATTCTAAAAAATCACCATTCCAAGCACTGATTTGCCAGGGGTGCATTGCTGGCCTGGAAGACGACTCCTTTGCTCCCCATCAACCCTCTCAGTTCATTGCCATAGGGTCGCACCTCTAGCTGAGCTTGATTTCCTATGATTTGGTGCAGTATTTACTCTATCTGGGTGCACCACGGGGGCAAAAGCTGATGTGCCCTTGCTAAGAGCCCCTTCCTCACCACTCCCCTCTTTGTGTTTCAGGCAGAAATGCGCCTGCAGGACCAGCAGCTGGCGAGGCAGCTCATGCGTCTTCGGAGCGACATCAACAAGCTGAAAATTGAGCAGACCTGCCACCTGCACCAGCGCATGCTCAACGATGCCACGTACGAGCTGGAGGAGAGGGATGAGCTCTCCGACCTCTTCTGCGACTTCCCGCTCGTGAGCTCCTTCAGCCTCTCCACGCCACTCAAGCTCATCGGGGTCACCAAGATGAACATCAACTCCCGCCGGTTCTCACTGTGCTGAAGGGGGGCTGAAGAGGGAAGGATAGGGGGAGAGAGAGAGAGGACTGGGCAGCACAAGGGCTCTCTCCACCCGACAGCTAGCTGCAAAGAGGCCTCGGAGAAGCAGAGGTAACAGGAGCAAACAGGGAACCTAGAGCTGGTCTTGGTGACGGGGCAGAGAAGCAGAGCTTGGCACTTAGATGGGCCAGAGATGCCTGTAGAGAAGATAAGATCTGCAGGAACCATGGAGAACATCTGAACCCGTCATGTGCACTTAGCCAGCCCCACTGAGAAGTCCCTTCTCCTCCACTCCCTGCAAGAGCTAAGAGGCTGACACAGCTCCAATGTGGTTGGTTGTACACAGAAGCCCAAGGGGAGGTTCAAGGGAAAGCCACAAAACAGAGAAAAAATCCTTTTCCCTTCCCCTTTACCTTCTCTCAGGCTAGGGCCATCTTTTCAGAAAGTCACCTTCCTTTCTGGACAAGTCCTCGGGCATCGACCCTCAGCCTCAGCTGTCTAGGCATAAGGTCCATTTGGGTAGTTCAGGGCGAAGCTGATTACCAGAGGAAAGGAGCCCTCTTGGCAGATGAAGGAGAGGGAGTTGAATTGGATGCAACACCAAAAAGTGCTGAGAAGTAGAGCTGTTTGCATGCTCTGTTGAGTCCAGTGTATGCTAGTTTAAGTTTGCTCATGGTATGGATTATGGAGACATCATGGTTACATTTAGATAGAAATTCTAGCTGGCCACAGGTCATCTGTGCACCCTAAAAATTATAGTGGGAGCCACACATGTCCCAGATCTCATTGTCAGCAAAGTGCCATGTGGTTACCCTCATAAGCAGTCATGCAAAGAAGATAATTAATCCTACCATGACATCCCATAACAGAGAAATCATCCCAGATTGACACCTTCCCAAGTACCATGAGCAAGTCCTGGATCCTCTGTAGCAACACGCTTCCACCAAAGCAGGAAACTTCAAAAGGAGCAAAAGGACTTTCATTTAGTAAAGCGTGACTATAAAATTAAAAGAAGAAATACTGCTTCAGTAAGTTGCCATCAATATGTTTTGGACCTGCAGCAAACATATAGGATACCCTGCCTGCTTGGCAGAATACAAGACAGTTTAAGATGTCCTATTTCCTTGCCTTTTAGTGCAAGGAGTTTTGTGTGGCATGGAGGGCAGAGATACCCATGGTCTAGATGAGCAAGGATGGGGACATCCAGTCTAGCCAAGGTAACCTTGAGATACCTGCTGCCTGAGACAGGCCATTCCTGGTTGTCTCCAGGCTCTCCCTCCTGGTTCTGCACCTCTCCTGACCATGTCATAGCAGTGGAGTCTTCAGCCCACCAAGCCAAAGCAGCACGCTGGAGAGGACGGAGGCGAATTGAACCGAGGAGATGCAACCATGTCTGCACAACTACCAAGGGAACCAAGCGGGCGCTGAGCTGAGCTCGGTGTGGCCTCACTGACATGTGTCTGTAAGCTCTGTATGTGTGTGTGTGTATGTGTGTACATGAGCCTGCAGGAAGACCCTCTAGGAGGGACAAGGGGAACGCTGAGCCCACGTCGCTGCTTCCAATTGGGATGCAAACTAAAAGCCGACGCTGACAGGAGAATGAGGATGCAACGAGACATCAGGGCTTTGGGTTTGCATGGCTCATGCCAATGCAGAGCACTGGCTTCAGGAGACATACAGCTGTGGAAACGTGAGGGCACAGCCTGGCGCAACCCCGTGGTAGGAAGGTTTGGATGTGTCTGCTCTCAGCTAGTGCTTTAACTTCGTGGCTCTCCATGGTGGGGACAAGTAACCTTGCAGAGGGGTTCATAGCCACTTGGCACAGCTCGTGGCCTCCAGATCAGGTTCAGTCCTCTATCTCCAGGGGCTCCATGTTGTGTAACCCCTTGGTGGTTCCTGCCTCTCCATCTGAAAGCTCACTGGGGTTCCTTCCCCAGTGGCACTTGGAAGCTCTTTAAGCTCCTGTGGTCACAAACCTGCCTCCAGTTTCCATTCTTTATCAATTCACAACCAGTCCCTGCACTCAATGTTTTTCTCCAGTTTCATTGCAACAGGTCTCCTTCCTTCCTGGTGCTTTTTTCTTTTTTTCTCACCACTGCATTTAGTCAACCTCCCTTTGCTAAGTTAAAAATCCCAGGTTTATTTAGTCCCCTCTCCTGAGACAGGCTCCTCCATCCTCACCCTGGGAGTCTCCTCCCAGGAAGACTCCAATCCTGGGAGTCTCCTCCACCCTTCCTGCACTGGGAATTTGTGCTCGGAACAGACCGCTGCTTTGGTGAGTTGAAGTGTCTGTGCATTTCTGTGAAAAGTATATTTTCTTTCTGCTAAGAAAGGCCCCTGGAGCTCTGTCTATGCTCTTAAGTAGTGCAGTGCTCCGACATGGAAACTTGCACTGCCCAGGCACTTAAGAAGTTTAATAGGGATGTGGCCAGACCGCCAGACAAAGCTGAGAACAGGCCACAATGCTGTTAGTTTACTAGTTGAGAAGTAGCCTTATTTTCCCATGGACCTTTTAAAGGGGGGAGGGGGGAAAGAAGAAAAAAAAAAAAAAAAAGCTCATTAAAATTCTTGTTTACTTTTTTTAAATTAAAAAAAAAAATGTTTCCTGTCCCACATCTGATTTTCAGACGCATTTGCAAACAAAACACAGCAATGACAACCTTTTTGTGAAGATAATGCCTTGGAAGAAGCAGACTGTTTTTCTCTAAGAGCAGCTAGGATCAAAGACAGATTGGGGCTGCCTTTGGGTACCTAAATGCAGGAGGTTAGTACAAGCACAGAGTTATGAAATTGTTATATGTGCCGTTAGAAATACCAGGTATCTGGGTTTCAGACCTGCATTTTCTACATTAAGTGGTATGGGGAGGTTCACAACTGCCAACTGTTTGTCAAAACGCACAATTTTTTAATTATAAAATGATGTCTGTATTGATTTCTGCATCTGGCCTCTCACTGTGTCTGGTGGCTCCACCTCTGCTGGAGAGTCATTGGGGGATGCAAAGGATGTTTCTGGAAATCTATATGTATTAGCAGTATTAGCAACTCAAAGCTAGGAAGCATAAGTCTAGCGGCTTTTTCAAGGTTTCCATATACACAAGATTCCCAGTCAAATTTCTCCAGGATCATCTATCCATGCACATCATGAGGACACCTTTACGGCTTCACTAGCAACTACTCTACCTCACAGTAGGAGATAAAATTCAAGTGGGAGAATATGTTACATATTTGGACAAGAATGTACCAGAAACAGAGCCAAAAAAAAAAAAAAAAAAAAGGCTCTTCTTTTGTTAGGTGTTGTTTTGTTGTCCAACCACTGAGTCAAAAGTGGGTTCAAACGTTTAAAAACATATCAAGCTATGAAAAAAATAAACAAATAGATGAGTGTCTTCTTTTTGCTGAGCTATGTTTGGAGAAAAAAAAAATAGGAGTCATCCAAAGGTTGGGCCGTGAGAAAGAAGTTTGAGTCACTGCTCCCACTAAAAAATCCTGGAAAGGATGCACCAGGGCTCAGCTGTCTGTGAGGAGACAAGTCATGCCCTCAAAAGTGCCAGGTCTTCTCCCCGTCCAAGTGGTCAAGAGCCACGTTCAGCTTTTTGAGGGTGGCTGTCACAAGCAATAAGAGCAGCAGCAAAGCTGGGACAACACAACCCAGTGATCCAGCCCCATGGGACCACCATGCTCTTCCAGGAGCACAAAGAAAGACTGGAGATGCTAAAGACTTCTGCGGTCTTGGATGCAACCCTTAGCCCAACCACTTGAATTAAGGCCGTGATACCTGTATTTGGAGCACTGGCTGTATCTCAGACACTGCTTAGGTTTCATAGTTTGGCCATCCAACTGGACCATCTGTATCTGAAGCAGGGCTCAGCTAGACTTTGATTCAAACTCTCTGATTGTCCATTGCCCACTAGATGTGAGAAATGCTCCTCAATGAAAAAAAAAAAAAAAAAGAGCAAGTCTCAGGCTAGTCTGCATGAATAATTGACTTAATTTTTAAATTAAATGACTGGACTGGAAGACAACAGCTTTCTTCTTGAAGACTTTTCTTTTTTCTTTGGCCCCAAAAGCTCACACAGATGCAGATTTTGAGTGGTGATGGTGGGAATTGATCCACTATTTTAAATGACTTCTTTTTTGTTTTATTTTAGAGAATTCTAATAATAATTTTAAGCTGAAGCCATCAAGAACATAGCTTTATAATAGTCCAAATATTTTCCCTGCAAAAGCCTTAATTAAACTTTTCTACTTGCTCCCCTTCTTTCAGCAAATAGAAGCCGTTCAAACTAGAGCCAAGTCCTGCTGTTTTAATCAAACCAAAAAGTACTAAATTTTTCATCATAAGAAAATCAGTTGAAAATAATTTGCCCAGCTTTATTTTTGGCTTCTGAGTTTATTAAGATGAAGCACAAAGCAATTTTGCATGTTTTAACCTAAGATCAGCTGGCCACACTTTCCGTTTTGGGTCTATCAGAACGTACTAATGGACAGAACCCTGCTCATCTGTCACAATCCCAATTCAGTCTCTATAAAAGAGTCATTGTTTCTGAGTAAAAAGTGTCTCATTTCTTACTCTTCTGGAACTACCAAGTGCTATTATATGATCAGCAAGTAGTTTTTATTTTGATGTCTCCCACTAAAATAAAGATATCCCCCCAGAAATGCCCTGATAGGTCCAAAAAAAAAAAAACCCCAAAAAACAGGCAAGCCAGATTACATATTTATGGAGCTGCAAACTGAATTTTCAGGTTGCCTCTGCTCTATTTCAGACGCCATGATCTGACCTTTCTGTTTTTTTATTAACATCTGAATAAAACCTCAAGTGGAGCATTACCAGCACTTTGTGTTTTCACAGACTGCAGTTGCCTGTTGAGTGGGTTTTATTTTAGATCAAGAAAGGCAGACAGGGACACGTGAGTGTGGAAGGACTTGTAAGGGGGAGGTGGCAGACACAGCAAAGACAGAATCAGATACGCTCCCCTTCCTGCACACATTGCAATCCAATCTCAGGGGAAAAAAAATTAAAAGTAAATAAAATCAGACGTTACTTATAGCTCAGCAGGTCTCCAGGGGAGCTATGCAACTAGGCAGGCAATGTCAAGAGTGTCACTGAAAGATGTGGAAACCACTTCTATAAACCCTCACTGGTGTCTGTGTACCCTGGAAGGTCACACAGTGCTGGCACCTCTCCTGCAAGGTGAAACTCAGGGTGAACATTGGGTGACTGCACTTGCCGATGTGAAGTTGGGCCCCATGCTACAATATTTAGTGATGGACTTTAAGGTAACCAAGGTTCACATTTGGTCCTGTGGCAGCAGGACTCTTGCTTGTCCTTCCAACCTGTTTTTATCAAGAAGGACCTGGATGCCATCTCCATCTGCTCTTCATTTAAAGCAGTTGAAAGCTGGATTTGCCCAATACCCATTGGGAAGAGGGGGATAACGCAAACTCCTCCCCAGCCACGTGGTCCAATCCCTTGGGAAGCCAAATCCCTTGTGTTCTTTGCAGGCCGCATCAAGGGACTGCAAATGTCACAGTGCTCAGATGTTGGTGGAAGAGATGGAGAGCTTCACTGTTTCTCCTTCCCCAATATCTTCTCTTTTTGATGCCTTTTTAGCTTCCCTGCCTCTCGGAGGGGGTGGTGTGCACGGCAGGAGGAAAGAGGGAAGCATTACACAATGTTTTTGTTCCACGGATGACTTGCCCGTGCCAGTTGGAACAGGCTGCTCACAAACTGCAGCTTTCTGGAGGGGTTTCAAGAGCTCTGCATTCTTAGATCATTGTCTCTCTTCCCTGGGAACAACGACGCAGGAAGGAGCTGCTGCAAAAAATGCTGTGTCCTGCAAGGGGATTTCTTTAAGATGAGATTGTTTGGGAAGCCAAAGGGAGCTCCCTCGACTGCTTTACATTGCAGCTGAAATAGCCAAGGCAGCAACTCAGTGGGAAGTGTATGCCAGAGGACACTTCCCACAGGAATGTTAGGAACAATATTCCATGGTGCTCTGAGTCACCTCTTTCTACCATTCCAGACAGGTAGTTGGAATAATTATTCTCCTACAATAGAGCAGAAAATAAGATGTAAGAAGGCTGGTTTCCCCAGGTTGCAGCTCCCAGGATGCTCAGACAGATATAAAGCCTTTTGGCCTTGGGTTTCACACATGACGACCTTGGCATGTTGAGCATCTCTTTTGCAGATGAGACTGGATTTTTATATGAAAACATCTCCATCTCCTGCAGGGAAATTAGAATCCGGAGCCTGACACAGCCTGACCGAATTAGAGACTTTTAATGCCGTTCAGTTCATACCTATTACATACAATCTGCAGCTTGTAAGATAGCTGTGTCCCCCACTTCCCATGCTGGTATTGAGGTCTTTCTGAGGGGAATCTGCCCTCAGTGAGCTCATGCAGCATGGGGGACCAGCAAGGCAGTAGTGTCCAACTTGGTGACACAGTAGGGTCAGTAGAGGTACATGAAAAAGGATTATCAGGATAATGTTCCTGGCATGGTTTTGGTCCAGGCCACCTAGCACTGACTCAGACAGCCTGCAGGACCTGGCATAGGCCAGGGACCATCCCCAGAATGAAGTGTGGGTGCAACCACCTTTTTTAGGTGTGATAGTTAGCTGTATGAACTTGAAGAAGCCCTACCTGGAGGAGCGACAGATAAAGAACCAAATAACTTATTTTTCTCTGCTTGGATCTCTTTCAACTCTGCCCAACAGCAGCAGAGGACCCCAGCCCTCTCAGCCCATAAGAAAGGTTAGCCAGCTTGCCTGGAAAGGGGATGAGGAATCCTCAGTTACCTCCACCAGCTGCCAGCAGTCTGCTCTGAGTGCTGATTCCAAGGATGCCAAGCTGCTCCCAAGATATCTGGGTAATAAGATGCAAAAGGAAAGAAAAAGGGAATTATTTATCAGATTGAGTGTTGCTTCACAGACGGGCAGCACAGCAACAGAAGGATGACCCAGAGGCCCTGATGGGAGGACCAGCAGCCTCCAGAACCCTCTCCAGTGGATGGTGCTTTGTGATATTGCATGGAAATCCCCTCCTGCAGACAAAAAGGCATCTGGAAAAAAGCAAAAGAAAGATCCTTTTCCGTGTGCTCAGGGTGGGATCAGGCACAATGCCACACTGCAAGAAGGGAAGTGTCACAGCTCTCCTCTCTGACAAAGGATCTCTAGTTGCCTGGGAATAGCATGTGCCAAGCTCCTTCCCTGGACAAAGATGAAAGCTTCTAATGAGAAGATGGCTATTTGAAACCATAGCATCCAGGAGACCTGCTGAGCTACGTGTAATGCCTGATTTTATTTATTCATTTGCTTTTTCACACATTGCAGAGGCTTTTTTTCCTGGTGGAAGCTGAGGAGGGTAGGAGAAAGGTGGCTTGGGGAATGGTTTGTTTCAAGGACTTGTGTTAAAGGTGAAGATGGATTCGGTGCCTGCAATGGGCTCAGTAACATGGATTTGGGGGGATTCCCTCTGTCTTATTCTTCTTTAGAAAGAAGACAAAATCCTCTGATGCTCCTCTTCAGGCTGCTCTTGCAGATCTCTAGCCTGACATGGAAATCATGGGCTTAGGTCTTGTTTTGGAAGGCCTGCAGGCAGGCAGCTTTCATGTCAAAGAAAACCTCACTCTTGTATCTGCGTCTCCTCTATGGGGAACACTTTGCTCCTGCTGCTGAGAAGACCCTGGCAGTCGCAGGGTGATTCTTTTGCAGAAAGAAATATGCCTGGAGCTCAGTCCCTATCCACCTGCAGCACAAGCCATGAATCCCTATGATTATTATAAGCACATCCTTATGATGTAGCTTATGCACATCAATATTCCTTTTTTTTTTTTTCACAATTCTGGCAGTGTAGAAAAAGGCAGGAAAGTGTCTCCTGCAGGGCAAATCTACTCAGGTTTTCTTGAAGGAAAGAGGGTCCCTTCCCTGTCCCTTCCCTTCCCAGGTGGCACTGCCTGTAGGAGCAACATGCACTGGGAAGAACAATGACTCTTCTCCCCCTAAAATGCAGGAGAGGAGCAAGAAGTAAGAACTTCAGGGATGTGCAAGCAGCACATCCCTGTGATGCACAGCCTTGGACTCGCTGGAGCTTGATTGTCTTCCATGGGGGAATGGGAAGAGTTTCACACACTGTAAACACCTCAGGCTCTTTAGCCAAGCTGCAAGTCACAGAGTTGATCCTGTGGTTGCTCCACATTTCCTGCATCCCACAGTCCTCCCAAACCCAAACCTGAAGCTCCACAGTCACACTCGCACGTTGGCAGCTTGCAACAGGGTCTGCGAAGCTGGAAGGCCCAAAGCAAGACAACTTCAGGAGCGATGAACAGGGAAGACAGCCTGGGGAAGAAGGCTGCAACTTGCAGTATGGCTATTTCCCTGCACGGCCCTGTTCCCCTGTTCATCCTGCACAGCCCAGGGCTTTGCTGTGCCAGCCCTCTGGTCACCAGGCACATCCCTGCCTGCTTTACCATGTCATTTAATGGGGTTGTTGTCTCCTGAGCCTCACCAAACAGGCAAGGCAGAGCATACGTGTCCACATCTCAACAAAAGGAGAAGGGAGACATCAAGGTAGTGACATTCAGCCCCAAGGGGAAACCATGCTTAACTAGTCTGGGAGCCTACAGCAGTGGCTGGGTGAATGAGGAGAGAGCAGAGCATGTGGCTACCTTGTCTCCAGTAATGCTTTGGACACTGTCTCCTTTGCTTGACTTGTGAAGGGGCAGAAAGGCAGCGCTGAGGGTTGTGCTTGAGGGCATGAAGTCCAGCTGGAGGCCTGTGGTCACTTGTGGCTCCAGTCTTGCTCAGCTGTCATCAGGGAGAGGATGTATCAGGGCAAGACACCAGTGCCTCCTCCTGGGCCCGACCCCCTAGAGAAAGATGTAGTTGGGGACCTGCTCTTTATGTGAGCCACAAAAATGTATGAAGCTCTGCCTAGGGGTGGATGAAAAGTGATGTGAGAGTTTCTAGGTAAGGCTTTAAGGTAAACTTGGGAGACACTGTTGTGGGTGTTTACTACAGGCCACCTGACCAGGATGAGGAAGTTGATGAGGCTTCTACAGAGAAATGGGAGTAGCCTCATGATCACAGGCCTTGTTTCTTATGGAGGAATCCAACCACCTTGCTATCTGGTGAAATGACAACACAGCTGGGCACAAACAGTCTGGCAGCTTCCTGCAGAGCACTGACGATAACTTCTAGAGGAGCCCACAAGGAGCATTGTGCTGCTGAAGCTGGTGCTAACAAATAAAGAAGGACTGCTTTGAAGATATGAAGGTTGGGGATATCCTTGATCATGAGATGGTGGAGTTCATGGTCGAGTGAGGAGAAAGTGGAGTGATAATCAGGATTGCAACATGTGCTTCAGGACGGCAAATGTTGGCCTCTTCAGAGACCTACTTGGAGGAGTGCCATGGGGTAGGGTCCTAGAAGGAAGGGGCCCAAGAGAATACTGGTTGGTATTTAAGCATTGCTTCCTCCAAGCTCCAGGTCACTTCATTCTTTTGAGGGAGAAGTCAGGCAGAGGGCAAGGAGACCAGCATGGATGAGCAAGGAGCTCCTGGTAAAACTCAGACAGAAGAAGGAAGTTGACAGAATGTGAAAAAGAGAGCAAGGCCCTTGGGACAAATACAGGAATGTTGTCAGGCTATGCAGGGGTGCTATGAGGAAGGCTAAGTTGCATTTGGAATTATATCTGGTAAGGGATGTCAAGGAGAACAAGAAGGGCTTCTTCAAAAGCAACGGGAGAAAAAGGAAGAGTAGGCTCTAGAACGTCATGAGGTTCTGAAAGGACAAGTGCAGGGTCCTGCACCTGGGGAGGTACCTGGGTTTGGAAACCTGCTGAGGTTTCCATAGAATACTATGGAAACCCTCTACCATATTTACCTCTGCCATGGTAAATATCAACCACTGGAGAAGACAGTAAAGCAGCTTCTGCAGTCGCTGCCTCCTCCCATGATGCTGGGCCAGTGCTCCCCACAGCCTCCAGCTTCTCCTTTCCAAATTCCCCCCTCCTCTGTATGATTTGCCCAAGCCCGCTCTTCATTGCTATTCTCCAGCTTATCTCCCCCAGCACATCTCGCTCCCTACATCCCCTCCAACTCTGTTTCTTCTCAGAGACACCCTCAGCTGCAGCAGTAAGATAAGGAAATGCGTTTGAAACAGATGCAAATGTCCCACCTTCTGCCTTGCTTTACAGTTTGTTGCCAGACATTCCTGCTGCATCCCCTTCCATAGCTTAATGACAGTGCCAGTGCCATAGAAACCCCTGCCTGGTTGGGGAGTCACGTACTGGGTTGCATTTTGTTGGCTTCTTGCTTCGCATCCCAAACAGTCAAATATTTGCCTTTCCTTGTATCATCTTCTTGTAGAAATAAGCGATAGAGGAAGAAAGGCAAAACACTCTCAGCTCACCCATCTGTCCTCCTCATCGCTGTAGGACTCATTAAAGGAGAGGAAATAATTAAAAAAGAAATAAATAAAAACCACACGGGTCCTACTCGGCACTTTACTGTCTGGTGATTTTTCTCCAGATCCTCTCTGCTCAGCTGTTAGTTCCTGCCCTACACTGGTTGGATCTAACGGAATCCTTTGTGCTCTGGGTTTGGAGCATTACAGAATAGCGAAACTCAAGTTTGCAGTGGGAAAGAATGCAAAACAAGAGCTGACCTTTGCACGGCTCCTTAAGGACTATAAAGAGGAATGTTCCCTGAGGACTTGTGTCGCTTGTGTATGTGCTGGTCTGCACAGCGAGGGATCAGTGGAACCTCCCTTTCTGCATGGAGCTGCTTCAGCACATCCATCTGTGCTGATGCTGTCCTGGGATCTGTGTGACAACCAGGTGGGAACCACTTCCATAGTTCTTCTGGGCACTTGTCAAACATTTTTTCCCCTTTTATCCTCTTTTTTTTTTTTAACAATATTTTTTGAAGTTCTTACTCCACGCAGATGCTGCAAAATCTACATCCCATAAGCATGGTGGCAAGGCTTAAATCCTATACACCTGAGCTTAGAGGATCTCTGAACTAAAATCACAACAAAACCTCCCAACACAGTCACTTCTATCAGCAGCAGTTTTATTCCCTGTGTTTGCAGTACTCAGGTACCAAAGACCTAACCAGAGCTGTAACTGGTTTGGATCTACAGGACCTACTAAACAAAGGTGGTGTTCTCCATCCAGGTCCCAAAGGAGCATGTCATTGTTAACAAAGCCTCTAGTGGACCATCACTCAGGGCAAGAAAATGACCATCCTGCTATTCCTCCTGGGAATCTCATTTCAGAAATGAATCTTCATCCTTGGCCCCATGCTTGAGATGTTGTCATCGCTGTGCAGGTGAGCTGAGACTGTTCAACTGCAAGCGGTACAGACCAATGCCATGGGAATTCCTTCTTTGAATCTTGGACTCTGCAAAAATGGTATCTTATTAAAGAGGATGGATTCTGCAGCCCAGGGGCCAGGTGATTTTTTAGACAATTCCCAAGGGCAAATGTCGTTGTGCCCTTGTGTCATCTCTCTGGCACACGTAGACCAGTGATGAGCAGCCACGCCTGGGGATGGTTATTCCTGCTCCATTGAGCCGCTACAGCTTCTGCCTCAGGATGCATCCCTGTGAGAGCATCCATGCAATGCAAGCCTGATCCTCATTTCCAAAGCAGGTAGGTTCTGGCTCATGCAAAATAACCAGAGGCAACTCCTTTCCCTCCTCTCTCCTCCTTTTCACCCAGGAAGCCTACTCAAGGCTCGGAGTTTTGCTTTAGGGAGGAAAGAGAGGCAGGCAGGGGTTGCAAAGAAAAACAAAAGTGCATTAATTCAGCGTGGAAGAGTTTTTGTCTCCCATTCCCTGCTTGTCAAGTGAGGAATGTGCTCCTTTGCAGTCCCTGCTCAGTGCTGGCCATGGCTTATTCATATTCCGAGCTCCTTTCTTGCACTGGGAGCTGCGCAGCCCTCCAGTTTGGCTGGGAAGCACCTCTGCATCATGATGTGGTCAGAAACCCAGCTCTCCAAATCAATCCCTGACCTTCAGCCGCTCCAGAAATTGCTCAGGATGGATTCGCATTTTATATGTGGCTCGGAGAGACTCGGCTTCGTTTTCTGCATCTCTGCTTCCTCAGGGCAGAACTGTAATTTGTTTGGTAGATCAAATTAATTATGCCTTATAAAATATCCCTGTTTGTCCCAATCTTCTTTTCCTTGATATCCCTCCTGACTGCTGATGCATAGGCTGTTTTTAGCCTTTTTTTTTTCCCCTAAGCCTCTGACACTTGTAAGATGACGCTGATCGTGCATCCCTGTGTTTGTAGTCCACCCCCTCTTTCCTCCACGTAACTTGTAAATCCCTTGATCCCAACCAGATTTGACAGAGCGCTGAACCTCAGAGATGTTGCATTCCCACAAACATTTAAGTGTTTTTCCATCGGTGTATTTATCCAGCAGTGGAACATGCTTGAGACTCACTACTCAGACTGCATCTGCACCGTAAACTAACTCTTGTTGCAGCATGTGCTGTGCCCTGGGGACCTGTTTGGACATATTCAGCTGTCACGAAACTGGTGGATAAGGCAACCAGGGTCATTTTCAGGGGTAAAGCTAGGAAAGCTTTACAGCATCTCATTACCTGGTCAGTCACCACATGGCAGCATTAACACAGTGATTTTGGGGTGCTGCTTGGTCACTATGGATAATTGGTTCAAGACAGAAATCCTCTAAAGTAAGAGGCCTTGGAAAGCATCCTAAGGGTGGGATTTGGGGGGATAACTGTCCTCCACAGGCTGGTCTCAGTCTCCTGCTGGCATCGCATGCAAAGCAAAGCTGGGAGCGAAGTGCTGCTGTTTGCTGAGCCATGGGCACAGAGGAGCCGATACCATTTGTCTCAGTGAACTGGTTATTAATTCTTGCAGCCAGGAGGGGATGCATTTTCATTTCCTTGGCCGTATCCGATTCTGGCACATAATGAAAAGGCAGAAGCGCCGTCTCTCCCGCGCTTACGGAGCACATGGACTCCTCACCAGATCTGGGGCTCTTCCCAACCATCTGTGGAGATGCTGAGAAAGCACCTGGCGTGTGTGCGATCCCAGCCCAAGCTTCTGCTCGCAACATGGCTAACACATCTAGCTAGACTTGGTGGATGTTTTTTAGCCTTTTTTCATTTTTTCTTTAAGAAAAAAAGAAGTAACCCCAAAGAAAACCCAAACCTCTGTTCATTTATAAATCCCTACACACTCATGCATGCATACATCCAGAGTGTCACATAAATAAGTAAATATAGGGAAAGCTGGTTTAGTTCTCCTAGGATTTTATTATCATCCCACTGCTGAAAACCAGAGCATCTCCTGAATAAAATCAGTAATCAGCTGAGACTCTCAACAGGCTTCAAGGAGGCTCCCGAGTTGCTCCTTTCCTGAGGGAAAACGCAAAAAAAAAGAGAGATCAGCAATGGGGGGATCAGCTTTGGGGGAAGGCTTTGGGGTTGTATTAGTTCAGTTTCTGTTAATTCTCCTCCTCCTTTTCCCAGTTGCTTGGGGCTTATGGGAGAGGGAGGGTGGTGAGAAATGCCCCTGTCAGGTCAATGTCATGCAGGGGGGCAACTGCAGGGCAGATTTTGGAGAGAAAGGAAGCTGCCAACATCAGGCTCCTGGGGGAGTGGGGAGCCTCACATAGGTATAAAGCACTGATCTCAATCACAACACTGCTTTTAGTTCCAGTTCCAGCTAGATCTCTGCTCGCTATGGGGATCTCAAGAATCCAGAGGGACAAGGTAAAATTCAACATCAAAAGCTTGTTCCTGCTATAGTCATTGGGGGTACAGGGCTGCTCTGATACAGGGGTGTCTCTGATGGCACTGGCACATGTGTAGTTGCCCACACATCAGCAGATGGACAGACCCAAGGCTCTCCAGTGGCTTTAATAAGACCTAAGAACCAGAGCACACTTTGGTCACCCTCCTTACAGACACCAAAATACCATATCCGAAAATAAAATCATTTCAAAATCCAGGCGTAGGTTTCATCACCTGAAGCCATTGCCATTCCAGAAGAATGTGAGCTAGCTGAACACAGCACACAGACCACAAATATCACAGAGACCGAAACTGAGGAACCGCTGAAGCTTGCAACCTAATCCCATCCCTGTCCATCCATCCTTGTCTCTCCGCTGTTGCAGCTATTCAGAGCGTCCCTGCTAATTGGGAGAGTTCAAAAGCTCCATTGCTGTTATTCTGAACCACCCCCCCCTCACCACATTCCTCCAAGGAATTTAGAGTTGCTAGGACACTCATGGGGGGGTCATTTGAGCCAAGAGAGGCAGGCTGCCCAGCCGAAAGGAGAACAGGGAAAAGCAGGGATGGTCTCTGTCAAAAGCGGATCGGGTAGGAGGAACCTCCCTGGTTTTGCAAACAACATTTTGCAGGATCACAGATTTCACCTGCACCTTTGAAGATGGAAGCAGAATATGAGCATTCCCAGAAGAAAATCAGATATTGCTTCTCTGCCTGTAGAGATGAAAAAAAAAAATGCAGAGAATTGACTAAAAGGATTTCTGAATCCCCAGCAACCTTTGAAAAGCGGTCTTTGATCAGGAGAAAAGCAAAGAAGCTCTGTGCGATGGGTGAATTTTTACAGGCTTCAGGTTTGCATCCCACCTCCCCTATGCTTCTTTCACCCATTCCCACAAGATCCTTAGATAATTCCCGAATCCTCATTCCTTTTTCCTGAGTCCCTTTGTTTTCCAAGTGTAATGATCCCATATCCTCCTCCTTGCCTTCCCCCTTCTCCCACCCTCTGGCTGCAGATTCACCATGTCTTGGCCTTGTTTGGAGCTATGCAGGTGCTGAGCAGGAGAGTGTAAGCACTGATTGCTGAATTTCTGCTCATAGTGGGCCCTTCCTTCAGGAACAGTGGTAATGCAACTCCTTTTATCCACCCAACAACCGTTTTTGACAAAAATGTGCAATTTTTGAGACCTTCACCCTAACCTGACATGTTGCTGTGATTTGTCGTCGTATTTCAAGATGATTAATTTCACAGACAAGCAAGGGGTTATAAATCTGCACAGTCATGTAAGCCTCTTCCTTTAGGAAACCCAACAAAACAGCATTTCAGAGCCTGTAGCTGGCTGTTGGCTGGCGTGCCGCTTTATTTCTTCCAAATGTTACTATGTAAACATTAATCAGCCCAAATTATTCCAATCACAACTGACGAGCATGGAAGTAGCCTAGGCATTAATGAGGAAGCAAAGTGAGCAGATTGGTAGAGCAGAAAGTGTCCTTTGGCTGGAGGTCAGCGGCTCACATCCAATAGATGCAACTCGTAGCTCTCCCTTGCACCAGGTCAACTTGGGTGGATACCTGAGTGATTACTGTAAAATGAGGAAGAATGTGAAGGTTTAAGCCTATGCTTCCAGGCTCCCTGTGCAATTCATGGTTATTTTACCCTAATTCCCAAGCCAGCTAAGCTGCCAAGTCCTCTTACAGCAGAATGGGCATCTTTTAGGGCAGACTGCTGTGGACTGAGCAGTTTACTGTCTTTTGCACTGATGGATCTTCATTTTAAGACCTGCCAGACGTGGCTGACTGCATCTGGATGGGGAGAAGAGGCTATGGGGCTGCATGCCCCCCTGCTCAAACCAAATGGGCTAAAAAGTACCTGGCCTTCAGCTCCAGTGCAGAAGTCATGGCAAGACTCACACCCTACCATGGAGCCTGACACAGCTCTGGCTCATCTCTGGAAGGAAAATATGATTGCAGAGGTGGGTCACTGTGCTGACTCATCTATACCGAGGAAGATACAGACCTCCAAAGTCCAGGTCTGAAGATCTTGGCACCACAGGACATTTCATATAGCAAATCTGGGTGGCCATGGAGGACACGCCAGTGTGTAGGCATTCGTTGCCTACCCAGCCTGTCTCTGCAGAGCTAGGGAGATTGTATCAAAAAAGGGGAAAAAGGCCTTCTTCCTGACTCAAAGCTTTAATGCCCATAATCATGTCCTTGTTGGCCTCCAAGCACCAAATCATGGCATCTTACACACCTTATATGAAGCACGTTGCTATCTACTCAAAACCCCATGTAAGGATGGTAGATGAGATCAGCAAATAACATACTTACATAAGGAAGGACAGTTGTGATAGAAGGTTGTTATTTTAGCCTTCAATTCACACTCCTCTAAGCTTTTACCAAGTTCAAGCCCATCATTAAAACCACACTCATGTTCTGACAGACCAGCACTAGCAAATCCAGCACTTAAAGATCTTACTGTTACTTCCTCCTCTACTTTCTCTACTGCTAGAGGTTGCCTCTCCCAAAACAGAAAGGGCAGAGAGACCCTCATTCATCTCCTGCCCCACTGTACAGACTGTACAGACTTGAAGGCAGGTTGCTGACCTGTGTCTGGCTTTGCTGTGGGCAATAGCTTCTTGAAAAGGAGTAGAAATAAATTATCCAGATGATTTCCAGAGATTCTGTGGGATCTCCAGTCTTGGAGATGTTCAAGACTCAACTGGACACCTTCACAGAGCAAGATATAGGGCTATATTAGCTCTTGTTCAGATGGGGGCCTCTTCAGATTCAGGATATTGGAGCAATTTTCAGAAAACAGAGCACGTGTTATGTGCAGAAGGAGTAAGCCAAACTCTGAGCTGGGATAAAATGACATTGTCCCACGGAGAGCTACTCATCTATGGTGAAAACCAGACAGAAATCACCTGCATCCAGTGTGTCATCCAACTGCAGGATACAGTAAAGCAGGAAACCATCAAGTCAGTCCTTGAAGTTGGTGTTTAAACGATCCTGGAAAATATCCCAGACATTAAACACTTGGAGCTGCTAGAATAAGGTCAGAATAAGACAAATGATATCTGGGAAGGAAAGGAATGAGCCCATCAATCTTCAAGTGTCAGGAAGAACTATTTTAAAACCTTCAAGGGGAAGAATTCTGAATTTGGCCAGAGCACTGAGGTAGACTGAAAATTATTGAATTATTGGCTTTCTCTCTGTCTCTTTTTTTTTTCCCTGGTCTAGTTTTCTACCTGTCTGGCCTAGAAACATGGAAAAGACCTTGCTCTTTCCTAGGTGAGGTATAAAAGCACCGTTGTGTCCTCCCCTTTGCTCCAGAGGCAGCAGTTCCAAGGGACAGAGGTCAATAGCCTGCACCTGGAAGATGGAGCAAAGCATCTGTATTGCTCAGAGATGGACTGTTAATTTGTTTTCCACCCAGGTCTGATCCAGTTTGTTAAGGTGCAATGAAGTTTTGTAGGCATTAGTACTACGGACATGAAGCTGTTCCCTTTCTACCCACTGCATTAAGCCCAGACTGGGCTGAAAAAACCATGGAACATCTTGCTGCAGGATGTTGTTGCTGTCAAAAGCTGTCATGGACTCAATGGGAGTCCATGATAAATTCATGAAAGTGAAATGCAGTGGTTGTAAGTTTAGATATAGAAACCCCAAAGCAGTTCAGGAAGACCTTGAGCCATAGATGAATCTGGAAGAGTTAGAGTGAAGGATTATTTAGGTTTGCCTCATTTTTATACTGTTCCCTAGGCATCATCTTCTAGACACCGTTGCAGATGAGATATGGGGAGAATAACCCATGAGGGCTGGTCTTAGGCCTGTAGATAAAGTTTTGCAATTCTGACCCACCTGGTTTTGTACACCTCTCTCCAGCAGAGACATTTATGCTCTTGGGTCTCTGGATTCATACAGAGTCTACACTGTAGTGTAGACTCCTGCTCCTTGCATTTTGTCCTGTTATCATTAACAGCTTGGCATTTGGGGACAATCTGTCCCAAAGAAAGAAAGAGGCCTGAGGTAGCTTCACTTGCCTCCAGCTTAGTCCTGAGAGGAGACCAAACTGGTGGGGTTTGTCCATGTTACCCCAGAGACTCCCAGATCAGATCTTCATACTCCAAAGGAGGGAAACTATGAGAGCCCCAACTGCAAATCCATGCACTTGATTCATGGATGTCTATACTGTGGTCTGAGCAGATACCTGTAGCAGAGCTATAATGGGAATTACATTTATACCCCCAGCATGTCCTTGACTAATGTCAAAATGTCTAAGTTATTTAGTTTTACATTGACTTTCAAGTGTCTTTCAGGTAGGACGCATGAAATAGTGGAGAGGGGTTAGGTGGAATTTAAGCCATCTGTGCACAGGCCCTGCATCATATTTTTCTACAGGTTGAGTTTCTAAACACCAGGGACGCTGTGGATCGGAGCAATGGCAGATTTATTACCTGCTCCCCAGCTCCTTCACCTGGAGACAGCTTTGGAGGGACAGAATTAGCATCACCGACCCCTTACAAAGGCGAGATGGAGGAGGAGGAGGAGAGAAAACGACCCGTGGGGGCTGCAGCAGGAGCAGCTCCAGCGTGTCACAAGCAGATGGAGAGCGGTGGGGCTGGCTGAGCTCAGCACTGAGCCCTGCCACCACGTGTGTAACTTGCTGCCTGCCACCAGCCCTGGTTTTCGGCTCGTCCTTGCCCGAAATCACATATTTTGAATGACTTTTATCAGCTGTGGAAACTTGGCTCTGGAGATGGCAGTTTCGCACAGAGCTGGTTTTGTCTGCTCTCACCCATGAAGCCGTTTACGTGACTTGGCCCTTTGCTAAGGACTGATGGCGCATTTTACTGGAAATCCCGGAGGAACGTGTTCCCCCTTCACCGTGGGATGTGCAAGCAGCCTTGCACGTTGCCAGCTTCCCTCACGAACCAACCACTGCTGTTAACAAGATGAATAAGATGTCAGCATCTTCTGCTCCTCTTTTAGAGGAGGCACCTCAATTTAGCCACCCCTGGGTGGGCATCTTCTCTGCTTTTTGTGGCATGACACTGAAGTCAGAGGAGGAAATCTCTGCTAGGGAGGCTCGCAGCACCTAAAGGCAACATCCCAGCAGCTCTCCTGAGCCCAGTTTCCAATGGGACTGATTTCAGGAGAGGTCTTTGGCCTCCAGATCCTCGTCTGAAAGCAGAGGCTGTCAGGAAGCAGAGACCTACCTACTAGAGGACATTTCTTGCCTATTGAAATGCCAAGTTATCCCCACAAAATTTGAACCTTGACTATATTAGAAAGGAAAGAAAACAGAAAAGGACTGCTATTCTCCATTCCAAGGTGATGCATCCTAGGTCACATTGCTAGGCCTGGCTTGCACACAGAACCCTGGCAGAAGGACCACATTTTCTCTCAGAACCTGTACCACCAACGCTTGAGAAGTAGCTGCTGTTTCTAGTCTCTCTCCATCCCCTATTATTACCAACCTCTTTCCTTCCAGATTTGGGGTAGGAAGACCCTACTGATATAAGCTTTTCAGCCAACCCAGGTCATTTTGACAGTGTCCCTCTGGGATGCAGCTCTGTGTTTGGCTGGAGGTGGGAAGTCACCATCAGTGGGTGATGTTTGGGTGGTCTGGGAGTGATGCGTCCTCCTCACAACCCTTAGGGGCTCAGGCCTATTTAATGGTCCTGTGCCATCCCACAGCTAAAGTCCTATGAAGGACAACACTGGGGTTGTCTTTTAACAGCGATCTTTTGACTAGTAAATAATCCAGGCCAGGGATCAAGCCAGTCCTAAAGCCTGTGCTCATTTAGCTGAATAGAGAAGCTAAAAGAAATCCGAAGGGAAGGGCCAGCCCCAGCCACAAGATAATATCTCACATCATTGCCCTCGTGCTCTGTATTTGAGATGAGAAAGAAAGTCTGATGGGTCCAGGAAGGGTGATTTGCTTGCAGTGCTGAGTGGGAGACTGGGAACAGTATTAGCACAGCATATATCATCTTTTAAATGTCCTATTTGTTTATAACATTCTCCCATGACCCACGCTCTGAACTTAAACCTCTCCTCCTCACTTTCTTATCTGCTCAATCTCTGGGTTTTCACATAGCTGAAAGAAGGGGACAGGCAGCTTATTGCTTAGTGAGCTCAGCCTGGTGCTTAGGAAATGTAGATTAATAGAGCTAAATAGGACCCTAAAAAGTCATTCAGTCCCTTTCCCTGCCCCATGGGAGGAGAAACTTCACCAATAAAGCTTCTGGCAGAACCTACCTGGTGGACTCCTCAAGCAATGGAGATACCAGCCTCCCATGATAAGTCCTATCTATCCTCTGTCCACCCCACCACTAAAGCTGGAGCTGCCTGTCCTGTCCACCTCGGGCACAACAGACACCTCCTTCACCTTCTTTCTGTCCAAAGACTCCAATCAAATCTGCCTGGGTCTTCTCTACTGCAAACTGAACAATCCCATTTGCTCAACCCAATTGCTCTTCTGCACTGGTGAACTCACTCAGTTCTCTTTGGTTGGGCTTTCCAGCCCTGGGCAATACTCACAAAACAGAGAAGCCCATAGCAAGGTCTTCATCTCCATCCACACCCCAGAGGTGTCTTCTGAATATTCCCATGTCCCCCTTGTCCCCAAAAGCCTATTTTCCACCCATCCCCACACACCTGTGTAGAGGGGTGGTTTGGTTTAGTGAGACATATCCAGGGCCAAGCCAGTGCCCATAACAGAGTGGGTGATTTGATTCAGAGCTGCACCCTCGCATTGCTGGGTAGACCCAAATAATTCCATCATCTCTCAGACACTGTCAGTTCATAGAAGCAGGGACCCTGTGGCAGTGAATGGAGTTTGTCCATTCAGGTCTTACAGGAGATCTCAATCAAGAAGAGCAATATTAGCCCTTCTGCAGCAGGGAAAACTGAGGCACTGACCTGTAATGTGATATGCCCACATTGCCTGTTGTGCCACTCTCCCAGTGCTGCATTCCCTAGATCACACTCTCCCTCCAAGCTTCCATACGCTGCACGAGCGCAGCTCTGAGTCTGCCTGCAGCCTTCTGCTGGCTCCAATACCACCTTTTCCCCACAGCTGAAACTTAACTCAACTCTTTAATTATTCCAGGATTCTCAGAAAAGGGATATTTTTCTACAGCATGTGTTTAAATGCAAGTTGTTTAATGTATATCTTTAAGCAAGCTCTTACAGCAAGCCAGTATGATATGGAGTGGGCCATGCTGGTCCACGTGCATGGATTGGAGCCATGCAGCTGGAGCTGCTCCAGTGCTGGATATCAAGAGGTTTGTGGAGGTCTCCCAATGCTAAATATGGGATCTCTGGGCAGACAGGGTTGGGACAATCCTCCATGGATTGTCCATGGAGGTCGGGATTAGCAAACTGTCCCTTGCTGTAGCCTGCCTTGTGCAAGAGAAAACCACATGCATGGCTCACCCTGCCATAAAATAACAAAATATGCTAAAATGAGCTCGCTGTGCATCTTTTCAACCTGTTGGTGAGTCCTGTAGCAATGGCAAGTCCCTTGCAAGAGAATTATAGGTTGGGACAGGGGTGTTTCACGAAATGGCTCATTCCAAAGAGGAACGGCTTCTTTAGCAGCATCTCTACCTCTTTAGAGAGACCCACATCTCCAGTTCACCTGACTGGCAGCACCCGGCACTGCCTTGGGACACTTGACTGGCACTTACAGCGTTGATAAATGAGCATTTAATGCGCCCAAACCTCCTGGGAACCATTTAGAAGCCAGAAGACATTTTTAGACTCTTTATGAGCAGCCCTTGGGCAGGGCCCACTCAGGCACCGAACTGCTTTTTGCTAGTGCCAGGGCCCCTTTGCCAACTATATTTAAATCTGTGCATCTAACCCAGCATTTTCTGTGTGCTTCTATGTATAAATACAGCCTGTTGCTCACCTTCAATTAAGTCTGAGGCTTAGTGGTTTCCTCCCTCTGATCTATAGACCCACCAGGACCACTGCAAAGAAGGGCCCAAAGAGTGATGCAGGATCTCCTGCCTTCTCCTGGGTCCTCATACAAGGGCCTTCATCCCATATAAGTTGGTCTGAAGACCCTTTGGACAGCTCCGACGCTCCCCAGGCCTCTTTCCCTGCCAGCCCATGATGACCACAGCTTGTACTTCTCTCCAACAACCACCACCCTTCGAATTCGGCCCTTCCTGACCCTACCCGTGGCTGCAGCTCGTGGAAGCCTTCGAGTCTGGGCAATGTGGTGAGCCAAACCATCTGCTGGCAGATGTTCCCCTGCCACAAGATCCTTGGACATCCCTTGCTCCCTTCCTGATCAGCTGAAGCCAGGAAAAAAAAAAAAAAGAGAGAGAGAAAAAAAAAGCCACAGAAAGAGAGGAAAGA
>JAVCKT010010044.1:0-30632 GCA_032273925.1 Rhynchotus rufescens | reverse complement strand
AATCCACAAAATTGCCCTACAGTAATTAATAGGCCTTTGTAACATCTTCCGATCACCAGGAGAAACTCATGAGAGAGAGGTAGCAACAAAGCCTTTGGAGATGTTGTTGTTGTTATTAAGGTCCTGGCTGGCTAATACAGATCTCTTCCCTTTTCACTTTGTTTTTATCTTAAGTTTTGCCCGTCTTCTGGAACTCCATCACTTACTGCTGTCTCAAGAGGCCACCTCAGCTGGCCCAGCTCCACAGGGGTGTCTCACTCCACACCAGGGCAACCTGCAACTGCCCTGTGTCCTCTTCCCTGCTTGCCCCGTGGCCGCAGGTGAGGAAGGTAAGGGCCAAGAGACACGATGTTTCTGAGCAGGCAGCAACTCGGAGGGTCAAAACCAACAGAGAGTCTCCCACTATCTTAAGGGCTTTGGATCTCTTTGGATAGCAGTTCCAATAATATAGGTTCCCAGTCTCCGCACGAGAGCAAGCACCAGGCCAGCAAGATCTGAGCTTCTGGACAGGTGAGGAGAAAGAACAGTAAAATGAGAGAGAGCAGTAAATGCTATAGCCACACTTCAAAAACTCTGCATTTTCTTCTCATTGTCAACTATCTATAGCTTTGGCCCCAATTGGCTAATGGCCCCAATTCTAGAGTAATTCAGTAAGAAGTCCTTGACGAGCAGTGAGGAGCAAGTGCATGTGAATGTGAGTATGCTACAGTTATATTCCCTGCTGGGCACATTGCCCTTACTAGCAACAATTTTGAGCATATGTCCCGTGTGGAGGAAAAAAAAAAAAAAAGGATAAAAAAGCAAATTCTGGGAAATAACTGGCACAAAAGTGTTCTCAGAGCTCAAGTGCACACCGGCACCCGTATTACCTACAGTTACTCCACGACTGTTTAAAAAACAAAGCAACAGAATAATTCCAGAATGGCACCATCTGATCTCCTTACTCATGCCGGCAGATGAGAGCCTGTTTTGGAATAGTTGTTATGGCAAAAATATTAACAACCTCAAGTGACCATTCTAAATCTGCAAGAATTTTTATTTTGAAGGTTTCACATTTGTAATTTCAAGAAATTTCAGCTCTTCATTATATTTCACTCACTCGTGGTACTTTCACTGAAATGAGATCCACTCTTACGTATTAATGTTCCTAACACCGAGTATTACATTTTACATTTGCAATATATTTCAGACATATGTTGCACATAGACTAAATTCCATCAGACAGGTATTTTCTCATTGTTCAGAAAACAAAATTAATTGCATAGTAAATGTGTGCAGTGCCAGTATTAATTTGGCAGTGTCTGCTTCTATTACACAGTCTTTTCTGTTGTCTTTTGTCCCATCTGTTTCTGCAGACAAGGAAAAAAATCATGGGAGATAAAATATATTCATATAAATACACACACATTTATATATATATAAATATATATAATAAATATAAATATATAAATATAGATAAATATATATATATATAAATGTGTGTGTGTATATATATATATATATAGGGAGTTGCAGAAAACAGCTACTAACTTCTGGACACTATGATCTGTAAAGAGTGCAGACAGAAGGACAGCACCAATGGATACATTTTCCTTTCACGTTAGAGGTGAGTAAAATCACAGAAATAACATTAACATAGTAGAGCATTTTGACTTCTGATGTCTGAATGCTCATGGACTTGAAAACGATGCATTGCTCCTGCTTTTTAGATTTCCTTTTCACTTTTATCAGTAAAAGAATTGCTCAAACTAGTTCTTTACCACTAACTACAGAATAACCTGCGAACCTCTCAAGGATGTGTCTCCACTTGCCTGGTAATAAACTCACCAAGCACCGTTCTCAAGGGCTCACGCTCCGGACTGAGATGCTCAGTTCATCTTCCCACCTGGGCTGCTCTAGATGGAGCCTGCAGCAAGTGCCTAGTAGGGGCCAAACTCTCTCAGATAAAGAGACGGCCACCTTTTTCACTCACATTTCTGAGAACTTTCTCTCTCTGTGTTTCTGCCTGAAATTCTTCTACTTTATCTAAGCAAATAATTATGCAGAGAGCAAGGGAGAAGAAAATCCCCACCAAAACCTTCTGCAGCAGTTACCATTCACAAATGGCAGGTCTAGTTACCACTGCTCTCTAGCTTTCTCTGAAAAAGCTAAAGAGCCAGGAAAGAGTCTGTTAGCAGAGGACTAAAATACATTTCTAACCCATACTGTGTACAACTGCCCTTCCCTGGTATTTGTGGGCACCAGACAGAAGACAGAGGTCTTTGTGTTTAATACTTCACTTTAATACTTCAGACAAGTATTGCCCTTATCAGCTGTGGTTTCCCATCACTTACACTACATGAAGATCACTTTCAAGTTTACCTTTTCTTTGTTGCAACTAATTACACCAGCAAGTTTTTAATTCCTCGCAGCTTATACTATTTAGACCAATTATGCTATGTGTGAGGACAGCACAGCTACATGTAATTTGTGTTCTCTGCCCCTGAGCGTTAGTTCATCAGTTTAACTCAAAGCCGAGAAAAAAACAAAACTACATTTTAATCCCAGCTCTACCACTCTGTAGCCTTGGGGTAGTCACTTCATCCTGCTGTACTTGTTCCTCCTCTGCAGAAAGGTTTTCAGGCAGCTTCTCCACACTTCTCATGAGAGGATTCGCTTGAGGATAACACTTAAAAAAATGGAAAAGGGAAACAACAGCAGGAGCAGTCAATTCTCCGTGTGCTCAGCAGACGAATCCCATGGGGGTCTGTGCTACGGCTCAGGAGCGGGACCAGGGAGCTGGAAACCACTGAGGAGCAAGGCTGTTTTTCAGGACAGTGAAAGCAAAACCTGGACCTTTCTCTCCAAGCTGTTAGGAAGCTGCACATGTCGCTTGCTGTCTTCCAGACTCTTTGGTAACACAGTCTCTAAAGAGCGTGGTCGAGATCTTCTCCCGCTCCAGAACGAGGGGCCCGTTTCGCTCTCGGTGGCCGAAAGGACTCGCTCTGTTTGGAGCACAGCGAGCACTGATGGGCTGCACTGATGTGCTGCACTCCTAAGCACCTGCAAAATGCTCCAAATGGAGATGAGCAGCAAGCCCAGCCTCTGGCAAAAACCAATTACAAAAGCAAACGGAAGGAAAAATGAGGAATCTTTTCTTCCTTAAAGAAATGAAGAAGAAGAACTGCATTTAACTGTGTTTTAATTCCAAAATTTAATGAAAAATTGATCTAATCATAAGCCTGGATACTGAGGTTTTTATTGCCTCCATCCCTGTGCTATCTCACCTGAAATCAATTACATGTGCCCAAAAGGCATGAAGCAAATTATACAATTCTTGGGCAATTACAGAACAAAGGGTTTCCGGGGGTGTTAAGCAGAGTGTTTTGCTGCTAGGAAGATTTACTACACATAAATTAGAATAAAGACAGAGTTCTGGGATTTCCCATGGCGTTTCTGCTCTGCCGTATCAGATATACGCTTAAGCAGTAACAGTATTTCACAATGATGAAATAGAAAACTTTCAATGCAACAAGGCAGCTCCATTTTACAGTAGGAATTTTTCCTCTGAGCTCTAAGATTATTCTGTACCGTAAAAGATCTGATCTCCCTTGCATCAGAAAGTAAGTTCCTTCTGTCCTTGCATTACCTTATGTTCCCACTGCAGTGGGCGTCCTGCTGATCCCGGTGGCAGTGCTACCTGACCAGCAAGATTATTGCAGTGTCAGTTCACAGCAGTGTAAACACACAGGCAGGATCTCTGTGAGAATAAGCAGGGCAGATTCTGACCTGCAACATAATTACAAATTACACTGACAACATCCTCAAACAACTAAAAAATGCCAGCTACAGCATGGCTAGAGGAGAAAATTATGTCAGTTTTGAGAAGAAAGCTATCTCAGATGCCTACACGGTCTTTGAACGAACACATTCTTTGATCTATGTTTACTGGGCATACATTTTAAATCATCTCCCCTTGTGTTAATACAAAGATGAAAATCAAGAGTGAGGTTTCAATACATATTAAATGATTAAGCATGTCTTTGATGTGTCACTTCTGACCACACTTCTTTACAAGTTAAATGACGATGATTTAACTATAGTAACATGTATTGCTTTGCTCCAAATTTCTTGTGAGTTTGATGTAAACTACTCTGCATTTGTGCTCCCTTAATAATTACTAAATAAGATGACAAATTAGATAGATGGTTAACGGCAACGTTGGCTATGGTGACCATGGAAAGGTCAAGTTTGAGATGCTGAGAAAAGTGGGGAAGGCAAGAAGCAGAATGATGTCCCTGGATCATCAGCAGGATAGCTGGATAGAAGCAGGATAGAAGACCCAGACTTGCCCAGGAAGCTGGTCTGAAGGACAGAGGAGCCCGAGGAAGATGCCTGGTCTTGAAGGCCTCTCTTTCCAGAACACAAGAACAATCCACCACAACGGGCAAGAAAACGAGATTCCTAACTTTGCTAGAATCCTTCTAGAACAAATGCATCTTTCAGCACTTTAATAGTCTTGGAAAATCAGTTACTTTTTCCAATAAAAATACCCTGTTGCTTTACAGCTTCATTCAGTTTTGTTAATTCAACACATTGTGTCCGACATCCCACTTTCCCATTATCTTCTTAGTGAATGTTCTTTCAGTACTTCCAGTTTGTTCTCCTTTGTTTGCTTGTACACCTCACTCTGCGTTCAACTCTTATTTTAAATTTTGCAATCTCTTGAAACAATTGCTGTCCTTTTGCTCTAAATTTCCGCACTCTGTGCCACACTGTCCCACACGACAAATATGCTTTTAAAAAACAAGACACAAGTAAGTGTAAGTAGGCTCAAGACAAATGACAAAATTTCCCCTTTTCCCACCATTTAGCGAAACAATTCTACGACTGCTAGTACTTTTATGCCAACAATAAAGCTTAGTGTTCTCTTTTTCTGTTAAACTATGTATTATCCGTTACTGAGCTGGAGAAAAAAACACCCCTTTCAAAATTCTTAGTGTATGTCACAGTTACATTTTTTTGGAACAACAGCAAGTAGGTAGAATTCAATAAAACATACGCATAAAAGATGTCAAAATGTCAAATTGTCTCAAAGAAGAAAAAAGTCTTTAAAGTTATGAGGAATGAAGAACTTATCAGTAACTGACTACACCATCATTCTGTTCATAAGATAAATTGCATTTTATATGGAAATTCTGTTTATGCATATCTCATCGCCCAGCCACAGTGAGCCAGGAAAAACAAATGGCAGTTTACACAAGATTTATTTATAACAAATTTTAGGGCATCATCTTTATGAAATATTCCAATGGTATAAAATTCCCTGGGTTTTACTATGCAGCCAAAGGTATTTATCTTAGAAGAAGTACTTTTACAAGAGAAATTAATCTACTACTTTGAATATGCTGTAAGAAAAAAAAAAAGCAAAAAACATATCAGAAGAAAAAAGGCTTTGGCTAATTTTGATTTGTCTTTCTGATTGTTTCTGTTACATTAGCATGTTTTAATCATCAGTATTTGTGCAAAGCTTTTATTTTTGCGATGTCTAAGTAAACTCACCTTAGTTTATATCCACAGATTTCATCCGCTTGGTGTTACTGAATGATTAGATAGCCAATATTTATCATTTCTTAAAACATGTCATAGAACAGGTTAAAATGAAATCACAATAGAGGTTTTCTTCCGATAAAATATCAGAATAATATGTGTAAAAACTCAAGTGAGAATAAGGGTGAAATTTTATTATCAGAAGCCTTGTGGAGCTCTCCGGGGAAAATCAGTCTTCCCTGTAACTTCAATTTAAGTCATTCCATACCTGAGGTTTGCTTGAAAATGTCACACTGAACAGAAATTTACATTTGAGAATTCCCATAAGAGGCATCTAGACAACTTAGGGGCATACAAAAATTTGAAGAGAAATATTTTAATGATAAGACAGGACAAGAGGAATCACTTTTCAGACAAAGTCAACTCTCCTCCTCAAAGACCATTCTGAAAATAGCAATCTTGAATGACCTGGCAGGTGGTAAGACGCCTGCTTGCACAATATGTAAGACAGAGGATTTACAAAACATGCTGCTTCAGCTGGGGACTGTAAACACACATCCTTATTGGCCTGCTAAGAAAGACTCTAAAAGCAGCACTGGATTTTCTTCTAAAACTGCCGTGATAAATTAATCCAATAGAGACACAAATCTGCCAAAGAGATGCATGTAGATGCTATGTCTATGAAAGCTTCCCTGACACAGAGGAAATCATCTTGCCTGAGGACACTCACTCCCAAATCGCTAATAGTGACAGGGAGAAAAAGCAGCAGGTGAAGGGAGAACAGGCAGCCCCAGTTCCCTGAGCACACCCACCGATCAAACTTCCACAGGGCAAGCCAGAACTAAAGGGACTTCACTAGCAATGCTGTTCATGGCTTCCTTTTTGAGGGAAAGATCCAGAACAGACCTAGTCCACACATACGTTGGCCTAAGGGTTCTGACCTTTTCGCACTGACTGCCGTGGGCCTATACCCAAGTTGGGTCACTTCCTCCATAAGGCCAGTGATGTTCGCAGCACAAGGCTGTACCTGGTGCCGCTACGTACTGTGTTCATCAGACATGAACCCTACAGACTCACTGCACAGCTGAGGACACCGTACTTGAACTTCTCACTAGTCCATTGTGGGGAGTTTATTTCATTTTATTTTTAAAGGTCAGGCCGAGCTGTATTTGTCAGCAGTTGCCTTTGTGAATGACTGGCAGGCTGATGCTGGGTTTGTTCTGCTCTTTCCCGCCCAGAGCCGAGAGGCTCTGTGGGGAGCAAGGCAGGTCCTCTGCACTCCCGGCCTCCATTTCCTCACAGCCCAACTTCTGTGACTTTGCAGTGCTGGACAAGAATGAAAAAGAGAAATCAACTGGGAGACAACTTATCAGGCTCACATAGGACTAACTAAAGTGACTAATTGTCCAGGAAAAAAAAAAGAAAATCAAAAAGGCAACATGTATTTTATAGCATGTATGTACAGCCTGCAGAGCTGGGTCTCGTTCGGTGACCACGAGGCCTCCATGGGGCCTACGGCTCCCCTGTGCTCTGGAGACCGACATGGCAACGAGCAGATCGTTGGAGCACTGGGAAGTCCACGGCCCTGCCTTTTGCAATTGCAAGTACAATGAGCACTGCCTGGCAAACAACATTCTCAAGGTGATACAGTACAAAAATGGACAGTATTTCTCCCAAGACAACATGCCAGAAACACTGACAGAAGCAGTAAGTCATTATCAAAACTGAATTCCCAAATCTAATACTTGACAATCGTGTTTGTTCTTCATTTAACATTGTGATACAATATATCTGTGATACAGGTATTGTAACATTTATGAAATTAAGGTGCATTCTGATGACTAACAAATGCTCAGACACCAAATTGAGGCAGCAGTTGTCAACCTACCTGTGTTAGCAAAAGCCAGGTGAAATTTAACCTTTCTCTCACAAAGAACTTTAAATCTCTAATTTTCTTATTGCAAGAGGTGCCATATATTACCAGTAAAGCTCCTTTCCCTCCTTGCAATAAATTGGAAGGCTTATCTACCTTAAAAAGAAATAAAGCTCAAAGACTCCTTTTATTAGAGAAAGAAGGTACTTATGGCCAGGAGAGAAGGTGCTGCCTGTGCCCAGACACTTTGGTAGTGCAGAACTGTGGCCTCCTACAGTGCTACCATGTCCCACGGAGGGAAAGTTGGATGAAGAAAGCACTGGTGGTCCTTTTGGGGAAGGGGAGAAGGAGGGTGCAGAATATTAGATTCTTTGCTGGGGAAAAAATCATCAAGAAAGAACTACCAGCAAAATTAAACCGCCAGAAGCAGAACATGGCAAGGCCTCTCAGCCAAAGGCTGACTGCTCTGCTGGAACCTCTCTGAGTCGACCACAGGTCAGGACTCAGTGTGTGAAGGATTGACCAACACCGAGCAACCCGCTGACCTCTCCCACAACGCTGGCAATCTAAACCTCAGGCTAAGGCCCAAATGGCTGCTCCGAGGTGGGAGGATAAGCAGAAAGCAGCAGAATTGCCGATCACAAGGTTGATGTGTCACCAACACCAGGGGCCTTTGCTGCTCACGGGGCCTTTGCTTTGGGAGGGCTGCCTTTGGGGGCTTCCAAAGATTCGTATTTCCTTGGAAATCCTGATTCTGAATTGCTACTCTGCACTGCTGTGGAGAGGGAACCTACAGCAGGTAACAGGCAAAACTCTCTAGGCTGAGAAAACATTGAATAGGCAGAGCACAGAGCAGAGAGGTAGAGCTCAAGCGGCAGGTCTTCACCACGTACACTGCAGAAGTTGTCCAGTTCAGAGCGGGTGAAAACCTGAATCACCCTGGCATCACCAGGGAAAGAAGAGGGCACCAATTCTCAGTGGCTGAACAGCAATTTTTTAATCAGAAATACTTCTGAATGAAGCTTTGTCCTTGAATGCTGAGGAGCTGGGCAGCCCCTGAAGGTTAAGGCTGACACACTGCTGTTCCACTTGCTGTCTCTCACCAGACTTGGTACTGCTGTTTCCAGAGTCAAACCTGAAGCCAGCTGCCTTTTAGTCCTTAATTCATGGGGGCTCTCAGATCTCTGAGTGATTTAACAGCATGCGTTTGATGAGAATTAACTGTTGAGCTGGGAGTTGTCAACCTTTATGGCAGACATAAGGAGAATTCCATATAAAGGGAGACGGGGGAAAATCAGACCTTGGTTTTGAGAGGAGCCAGGAGCGTATGACATTTGAATAAGGAATACTAAGAGAATTTAAGGTTTCTGAATAACGAAATACTAAGAAAACTTTTGCTAGTTTTATTCTGACATGGAGGTGCTGAGAAAAAGAATTTGGGGCAATGCATCCAAATAGATGAAAAATAATCTCAAACACCACTTAACTGGTAGAAGTGCCTATCTAGGTACCAAATCCACTAATTCACAGCATCTGAATAGCAGCATGCAAATCAGAACTGATGATGCCCTTTAGCATTTAACCTCTTTTCTGTGCTCTGCACAGGTACCTGCAGAAATGCAGAAGGAAAAACATTCCTCAAAGTCCATGTCACAAGAACATGGAATGAATTGCCATATAACTCACAGAAACGGCAGTTTACTTGGTTGGGTCAGTAACAGTAGATCAACACTAGCTGATATATTGCCCTTCATGGCTAACACCTGGCAGGAAGATAAGAAATCAAGCCTTCCTTAGGGCTCCTGATGCCACCAGGTGAAGTGATGTCTTCTCGAGCACTGGCCGTGCCCTCCCCATTGAACCAGTCTCCAAGCAGGGATGGGGAGTGTGGGCGTGAGGGGCTGCAGGGCCAGGACTCATCAGCAGTGATGGAGAGAGAACTGCTTGCTGTGATCTTCCACCACCACGGGGAAATACTGCTTTCCACTCTTCTCCAACAGCTAATAAATCTGGGAAGCCCTCTTGGTCATCAGTACTTTGTCCCTGATGTCCTCAATGAATACAGTGTATGCCACTAAAAATCATCCTACCTTGGCTCAAATCTACAGCGGTACCAAAGACTCCTGAGTTCACCATGTCTGTACTTTGTAGATAAACTGTATTTGCAAACACTGTGTGCAGCTAAGTGCACAAATGCCTTTAACAGCACCAGCAATATGTAAGGTGGGAATTTGTTTTATAATCAGTTTGTGCTACTCTCTTAACCTAAAATCTTCTGTGAATATAAATCTCTTCGTTACCGAAAATGTTCCCATTTTCTTAAAATCTCTAGAATTCTCCAAAGATGACAAAAGCCTGCGGGCTGAGATATCTGATTTACATAATTGTGCATACAAAAGAACCAACCCAATTCTAACAGTTATCTACTGACTGAGTTATAACAAACACAAATGATAATTAATTACACACGTAATATAATCAGGTATTGCTATTTTGAGAAGAACTGAGATGACTCGATCTCATCGAAACCGCACAGCTCTCTAGGTGTCTAAGCAGAGGTGAGGACAAACTGGTGAGGAGCCTGTTCATACAAATACAAACATGTAGTGAAAAACTCATTGTAGTAATAAGGGGCAGCAGACTCTGTGCTACACATTTATCGGCTTTATTACGGACAGAAACTATTTTAAGCTTTGCATTTTGTTGCTGTCTTCCTCCTTCTCCTCCTTTCTCCTTATACTTCCAACTTCACCTTCTCCTCCTTTCTCCTTATACTTTCAACTTCACCTTAGGAAAGAATCCGCTTGTAGCAGGGTTTCTGTCTGGCCTAAAAGCCACTCAATTCCAGGAATCCATTTTCCTGTGTTTAAGCAACTCAGAAAATAATACATGTAGGATTATACCACACAGCAGTACACTTATTCCAACTTTCATGACAATATGAAAAAGCTTATTTAAAATCTGTCCTCTAATTATTTTGGCATGGGAAATTGTCAATACCTTGAATCTTCTAGAAACCTGGCTGACATATCGGAGCAGCCAAGCCATGTCACGGTGCTTTAGCCTACCGTTAATTAGTCTAATGAACGCTGAAGCCCCACTAGAGAGGATGAAGTTGTGACTCAGAGCACCAGATGCGGCTCTGCTGTGCGGGCTCTGGGGAGCTCCTGTGACAGCAACAGTCAGTCTGAAGAGCAGCACCACGGAGGAAGAAATTTCTGCCATGAAGGAAGAAATTAGTCCTTGAATGGCAGTTAATTTGTTCCAGACAGAGATTTTTGCTGTTAGGAAAGGAAAATGTCTTTTATGAAACCATGATAAATCCCCAAACAAGTAAATCACTTCAGCTCTACTGAGAATGTCTTGTTTAGAAAGATACTGCAAATATCAGCTGCTCGTAAGGTCTTTATAAGCATATTTAGATACAGTGAGGAGTAATAAGCTACTGCATAGAACCTCACAACACACATGTACACCATTAAGAGTATGAAAATGTGGATGTCAAGCTTACACCCTGTAAGCAGTAGGCATGGAATCAGTGAGAGATTTTGCTGGTGACAAGAGTGAAGAGATGACTCTTGAGATGAAAAGATGAGGCACAGATCAACTTAGATCCTGTCCCAGAAGATGAAAGAGGGACCTTAGAAACATCCAGGCTGATGAAGGTCACATTACAGCAGCTCCCTAAACAGTTTTGCACATTCAGGACCCTAAAAGAGACTCATGGAAACCTAGAGCTTTTCAGAGACTCACCTGCAGGGTTTGCTATGCTCAGATGAGATTCATGACTGAGTTAGAGAGGTACTAACTTGGTATCCTGCCAGTGGCTGAATACCACAGGACACTAAAAAGCATCAGTAAAGAGAAGGACAATAAACTGAGTTATAGAAAGTGCTTACAGCTGCCCACAAGCATATGCTACAGTGCAGGGTATCTAAGTCTTTCTCAGAAGACTAGAGGCTTGACACTATATTCTTTGCAGGAATCTACTGATCTAATTTTTCACTTTATGCAAATAACAGAGAAGTTCTAAATTCTGTGGGAATCCATCATGGTTGGCAGAACGAGGGCTAAGTCACTCTCCATTCTTACATGCATCAGAAAAATGCATCATGTCTTTTATTTTAACTTTAAATAAATAAATTTACTGATGTATATCACAACCTGAAAGAATAACAAAAAAAAATCTGATTCTCGAGTATTAAAAATACTGAAAAATCTCTTATTTTGAAACATGAAAAAGTGACATCACCAGCAAACATAATATACACTTCTCATTAAAGGGATTAAGATCCCCTTTGTTTCCCTTCTGTTTGTGAACGGGATAGAGCTGCCAGCTGACCAGGGACTTAAGATTTCCTTGAGTGCTTTGAATTTTTCTGTGTTTCTAAACTATAGTTAAATTCTCTTCTAGTCTCTTCTTTCCTTGAAATTTTAGAAGATCACATTCAAAATAATAAAAAAAAAATAATAATAAAAAAAAAAGAGCCAAATTGGTCTGAGTTACACTGAGATTGCAGCTGGCTCTTACTACCCTTAATGCAAAACCAGGGAAGTTCCACTGCTACCTGCTTCCTTCCTTCATCTCCGTGCAAGGGCAATAAGTATCACTTCAGTGCAAAAAAGAATCTATTTCTCAGTATGTAAAAGGGCAATATTTTCTGGGATGGATGCAGATACAAGGAATGTTTGTCTTACCTCCCATGAGGTAGGTCAGAGAAAACCAGAGGGAAAGGCAGGACCTGCTTAAGCTTGAGAACACTAAGCAGAAGCCTTACAAAGTTTCACTGCTCCAAATGTTCTCACCTGTGTTCCCAGTAGGAAAACATATGGCAGAAATAATACATCTAGTAAAAAGAAACAGGCCATCAAGTGGAGAAAAGGATCCCAAGTTGTCTTAGCAGGTTATTTTTGTTGTAGTTTTGTAAGGCTTTCCTTTCTTTTAGAGGATCTGCCACTCATTATTCTGTCAAAAATTCAAGTTTAATTGAAGGAAGGGGTTTTCAGAAAAACAGGAATTTGAATCAGCAATTTGGCATTACTTCCGGCAAATTCTGCTTTCTCCTTATAAAACGTAGAAAATAATTCCCTTATACTGTAAAATGCATATGGGTCAGCTGATAATAACGTAATTTCACAAATCTTTATATTTCTAGGATGTCTGTAAAGCATGTCATTTTGGGAGGGTACAATGTGCAAATGACTATTTAAAAAGATATAAAATATTACCAAAAAAATCATGTTTTTTTCTTTTATGAAAACTGGAAATCACTAAAAGATATTTTATAAGATATTTTATTACCTCACCTAGGTGGTAGGTGGAAGTGGGGTATAAAACCCAAAACACACAATTAGTTTTAAGTTGTTACAAGTTTCTCAGCTAATTAGATTCCAGTTGTACCTCCCCAGATTTCCATTCAGCTCTGGTAACATGGAAATAAACTACAGAAAATAGCCAGAGACCCCAGGGCCAGGGTGAGGAACATCCCGTCTCGGTACAGCGAGGACTTTGTCCAGCTCTACTTAGTTTCTGTGTCCCAGAAGTGTCCTGCACTGGCACCTTGCTGCATCTCAGCTACTCTTGCCCATTTAATACCCTCCTCCTTGCTGCACTTAACTCACCACATTTCTACTCTCCACAAGGAGGAATTAAGAGGCTCTTTGGTGCTATTATTTTTACTTTCCACGAGGTGATTGTGTTCCCTATCACACCTTATATTTAATCCCTTTTGACCATCGCAGTCTTTGCATGTGCAAACTGTGCAGCACAGTAACAAAGTCTCAAAGAGCCTTTAGACGTTGCCACTTTTTATTTATGCACCATTTCTGTTTTCATTTAAGGTGATTTTTTCCATGTTCTGTAACCTTTCATTTTTTTTTCCCATTTCTCTCCATCTCTGTTGCCTGAGAGAGCCTGACCAGCCTGCATTGCCTTAACTCATGTTGACAGACTCCAAAGAATCCAATTTACAGAACTGATTCCTATACCCTTGAAGTAAAGGTGAATAAACAGACCTAAAGGGCATCATACCACGTACTCTATGTTTGAATGAGAGCAGTAATATAGTTCACCAAGGCTTCTGTGTTGCTGCATTGGGCAGCATCTAATGAAGTAACCTTTGGTAGTTTCACTTGGTGCCTTCTCAGGAAGCTTTGTATTGTGAGCTTTGAATTGCTCACGTTTCTATATTCCTTCTTTTGTATTAATGAGTACTTACCATTTTAGTGCTAACAATATGGTCCAACTTTTAAATAATACACATCTGCTACGTTTTCACAGGTGAGCAAACCTACTAGGTAAACAAAACCCACTCCCCTTACACTTCTGCTATAAATTACGGAATTAAATTCAGCTATAAAAAAAAAAAAAGAATTAAGTTAAATTCATTTCCTGGCAAGTTTTCAAAGCCACTAATGAAATACTTGATTGAGGAACAGTCCTTGCTAGAGATAATGAAAATATACAGGTTAACAAGATTATGCCTACTAAATATTAACAGTTTTTCCAAATGAAGATACTACAAAGGCTTTGTGTTAGCAACTTTCAACATCAGACTTGAAAGTGACTTCCCTCTGCAAAAATATCTGCACTGAGAGAAATATAGCTTGGGTTGTTTGTGGGTGTGTTTTATTTTAAGGATTAGTCAATACTTAGAACCACCCCTTTTAATAATTTATTTTCCAAAATGTTGCAGAAAGAAGACAACTACCAGACAAGGCCACTAGCAGACGACAGAGAGTCCTAAGGTGCTGCTGCCATCACACTAGGCTAATTCACATATGTTAATGCAGCTTAAGTGTGCATTTTTTTTATGTAGCAACCTAAGAGAAAGTCTGCAATGTAAAAAAGGGAAAATACTGCATATAGTGATTCTTAAAATCATGAAGATATGGAGGGTCCAGCTTTGGAGGGAAAAAAAATGAGTGGGGGAGGAGATTCAGCATCAGTGACCTGAGCAGGAGACTAAATCTTCAATATTTTCAAGACAGAATTGGAAGCTCGAATTAACCAGCAAATTCAACATCTGAAACACCTCATGCCTGAGCTGCTGACCTGGTTTCCTCTGCAGTATAGGAAGGCTTTTGTAGTTTATTTTCAAGCCTTAAAAAACATTATTAAGACAAACATCATCTCAAGGTCCTTTTAATGCACTCGGGATTTTCACTTTGTTTAGGTTTTGGGTAATCTTGGGTAATCTTGTTTCTGTTTCTACAGTCTTCAATAATACTTCTCTTGAAAAATTATTAAGACAGAGGTGACATAAAAATTTCAGGTAAAGAAATTACGAAACAGATGATCTAGCACTTCTGCCTTGTAGTTTATGCCCACTACGTGCAGTTCACAAAGAGCAGCAAGGTGAAGGCAGTCTCTATTGCTGTAACAAAACAAGTAGAAATGATGAATATTTCCAACTTCCCCTAAGAGAAGACTCAGCCTAATATTTCTAAGAACTAGACTCTGTTCCTGTAATCACTCTAAATTTTACCTTTCTCAATTTATTCCCATTACTTGTGCTACGTAACATCTTGAATTACTTCCCACATCTTTGGGGTATTCATCCTTCCAAACTTTTATATCAAAACTACCTGCTCTTTTTGCTGAGGACACCGATCTATTTTTCAAAGCTATCTTCCCAAAGCTTTGGCTAGTTGGTCTGACAAAACAAGCAGCTTCTTAAATACAATAAACATTTCACAGCTTTACTCTAGCTAGCACCTGTTGGGTTTGCATCCTCCCTTTTTCTCCTTTCTGAGTATTATTTTTTCTTCTCTTTTTTATTTCAAGCTTTCGATCAGAATACCGACACAAAAGGCATCCCTGTGTGCAGCAAACAGGCACTGGCAGTGGGAAGCTCCAGCCCGAGAGCGAATCTCAAAGTGGCATCTACGGCGTTGTCCAAATAACCCAAATCACAGTCACATTTTAGCTATTTTTTAACAGTGAATTACACATTGATACCTTCAAACTGAATCAGGTTATTTTCTGACAATCACATAAGGTGAGATAAACCAGAGAAGGAAGATTCACTTTTTTTTTATTTGTAATATTTGACTTGAAACTCAGCCTTCGCACTTTATTCAAACAGATTTTCCCCTCACCAGTGTTCTAAATACTTTCTCAGAATGGCTAAAATGACAGATTACAGCCTTTAGAGCAAAAACATGGATGAAATATTTATGCTGCCGAGATGTAAACAGAGTTACAAATATTGCCCAAGATTTGGTAGAGTGCCTCCAGCATTGGAGATACACAATACAACAAGATTTAAGAAAATCTTTCGCTTGATAAATAGAACTTTGAAAGCACAAGTCATCTGTGAAACACAGCTAATGATATGTAATTTTTAGCAATACCATGACAACCTTGCAAATTTTCAAATTTACTGAAATGCCTTCTTGAAGCAGATCTTCTAGGTTGTGTTTCCAGTCTCTCTAGAAATCAAGCACTCCTCTACTTATCAATTATGTTATTTAGGATACTCCCCAGTTTAACATTCTCAACTAGTTTCATCATATTATTAAGACTCGAATAAAGGGCATCTGCTAGTGTTCGGTGTCTCTACCTGCTGGGTTAGATTCTAGTGCATCCCCACAGGACTGGCTACATGTGCTCTGTTTCCAAGCTGATATTCAGGCACTTTTAATCCCTCACAAAGCCTCAATCTTCAGATAATTCCACTAGATAAACAAGAAGAGCAAAGAGAAGGGAAAAAAAACCAGCCTTGAACATCCTCAGCCACCTCATCTTTCTGATTTACAATTGAGAAGTACACACAGCCCCACAGTGCTCCCTACCTTCACTCCTAGGGTCTCTTCCCCTACGTAGAGGGCCACAGAGCAGGCACGTGTCTCCCTGACACGTGGGGTCGTCCCCACATCCCCCTCCTCCAGCATCCTCCTACTCACAAGATCCATCTCTCCGCGTCTTTACTACACTCAGCCCAACGCAAAGGACAAGCGAAGACTGGGACCTCTGAGCTCTTCCCCCCTCCTTGTTCCTCGTGGAAGTAGAGCTGAACCTCAAAGCCCCCAAGAGAGAGGAGAGGCAGAGGAGGGAGCTGGGATCCAGAGCAGAATTCCTCCGCCTCAGCTTTGCTAATCCTCTGCAGGTTGAACCTTGTGTTCCTGCCAATCCTCACACACAGAAACAGCAGGAGGGCTACTCGAGTGTAATGCTGCAGACGGCTGAGTACTGCCTAATACTCACTTAAGCCACTAGAAGCGACGTTCAAGCTCTGTAACTGCTGTACCACAGACCCAGCTTTCGAACCTACCAGGAAATGTTCTTTGACATCATTAAACTTCCCTCTAATAGCTCTTAAAATTCATAAGTATCCTGGCTTCTTTCCAGCCTCAGTCCTCTGCCATGCATTTCTTTATTCCCTCATTTATATTCAGTACAACACTTGTCCACTTTTCATGTTAATTGTTTTAATATTCCTAACTTTTCTTGAAATCCTCAATTTCTGCTTGTTACATAATCTCCTTTTGTCCTCCTCTTCCTTTCTTTCATTCAGGCCCTTTTTTCCCCCTCTCTCATTACTCTGAGCTTTTCTCCTCCTCTATAAAATACTTTCTTCCACTCCCCACTTCTTGCCAGCTGCCGACAGATCCTTGTTTTCATCATCTCTTTTTTTTTTGTTCTTTTGTTTGTTTTCACTGATTAAAAAAAAAGACCAAGGCTGTTATGACTTGAAAGTGTCTTTGGACCCAACCCAGGCACAGAAATATTTTACCTGTGAATTCACATAACCTTTTGGACTATCAGCTCACAAACATTAATGACAATGCAAGCTGAGGCCAGAAGCTGCCCCTTTCACACCATACACCACATTTCAGTTACAGAAAGCTTTTCTAACACAATATGGAAATATAATGGCAAACAACTAAATCAGCATCACATCACGATGACTGCCTAACTGCAAGACAAATTACTTTGTTTGGCTTTCATCAAGACTGCTTCTTGTAGAGTTTTATGAGAATCTGACTAATTAGGATGATGCAGCTGCCTCTTAAGCTTATTGAGAAAGGATGTTACAGATTTGAAGGCCTGAAGCCATGGAGAGCTTGTTTGAACGGACACCCGCTAGCTCCGAGCCAGCTGGTCTCAGAAAGAGAAGAAGAAATCCTGGCCCAGGTCACACAAACCTTGTTTCAGTCTGGAGTGAGCACATGTGCAATGAAATAACACTGAGTTGCCTCCTGTAATGGCTAAATTACTGCTTAGTATTGAAGCTAATTTAGGATTTTTCCAAGAGCTTTTCTCCCCCTGATTTGTTTTGACTGCACAGTATCCAGAGTGTTTTCAGGAGTAAAAGCATCCTGCTGCGACTTGAGCATGTAACTAAAATATTGATTTACACCGTGTTTGTCATTTAACAATCTGAAACAGTCAAATCACAGGATCGGGGATGGCTGAGGCTTGAAGGGACCGCTAGAGCTCATCCAGTCCAACCCATGCTCCAGCAGGGACACCCAGAGCACGGGGCACAGGGCGGCATCCTTCAATATGCAAAATATAAAAAAGGTTGTGTTTGTTTGTTTGTTTAATAAGACTTCTGTAACTGATAGAGCAACTTATCAGGAAATTTTACTTTAAAGAATGGTGATTCTTCCTCCCTTGAATTTTAACTATGTGTCACTGTGGGCTTGAAAGTCCCTGCACACTGCAATGCAGCAGAAGTCTTGAGGGTTCCAAACACCCAAGTTCTGAACCACCTGATTTGCAGTAACTGCTACCCTGGAATGCAACCTCCTTCCCACCCTGGAATGTAACCTCCTTCCCACTGTCCTGTTTGGTATCCTGTCAGAGGGATTTGTGACTCTAGGTTTGAAACCAGTTTCAAGGTGAGAAAATCCCCCATTGGTAAGAAATCAAACACCCAAATCCTTTCCAACTTGCTCGCATTTCCAGCAGAGATGCTACTCTAACACTGCACACAATTATCATTTATAAATCAGTTAATCTGGAAAAGCCTATGGTAAAAAGATTATTTTTTCCTACTTCAGACCCAGTATCTTACAGCATCGGTATCCTTACTCTCGGGACACAGACACGCATTCAAAAAGGAAACAAAACAAGAGGTCACCGAGCTTTAGCCCTTTACTGACTAAATACAGCATGCCTGAATCTGTTCTGAAGAGTCACCGTCTCCTCGGCCTATTTTTACATTTTCTTTCTTATTTTTAGCAAGCAGAAGCAGAAGTTGCTCTGCATGCAGCTCTCAACTCTGCTGGCTTCCTACTCATGTCCAGAACTTCTGGGTGTCACATATATATTCAGCTGATTCAAATACAATATGAGACACTGAGCATCAACCTGGATCACCTGCACAGACCAAGCTGTTCTCTAGGCATCCTGCAAGAGCTTTTCTTTTGTTCTCCTTTTCCCATTCTCTATCCTACAAGAACTGATTAATCCAGCTGTCACTGGGGTCACTACTGATGCTCCAGTTTTAACCTGAAAATATTCAGAGCGTGAACCTTTCAGAATTTGAACGTTCATTTTCTTTCTGTTCTTCCATTCATCTCTTTTAGTTTCTTTTCACCTGCTTTTTAGGATAGACAGTGTGTAATTATTTTCAGACTCCTGCAAAATTCCTGTATTATAATGCCTCTATAATTCCACTTTTAACAGTGTGATTTTTTGACTAAAGAAGCGGGTTTTTTTAAGCAGAGCTGTTAGTTGGTGCATCATGCAGAAAAATATGGTAAGTGTTAAATAGTAATACAGTTGTCTTCAATCTCCAAGAGGCATGGAGGTGCTGGAAGTCCAGTGAAGGGCTATGAAGATGCTGAAGGGTCTGGGCCATCTGTCACCTGAGGAGAGGCTGACAGAGCTGGGACTCCGGAGCCTGGAGAAAAGGAGCCCGAGGGGGTCAGAATGAGTGTGCAGGAGGATCTGAAGGAGGGTGAAGAGAAGATGGGACCAGACTCTTCTCAGTGGTGCCCAATGACAGGGCAAGAGGCAACAGGCACAAACTAAAACTGTGGGGGTGACAGAGCACAGGCTGCCCAGAGAGGTTGTGGAGGCTCCTTCCATGGAGATGTTCAGAAGTTGTCTGGACCCAGTGCTGGGCAACTTGTCTGGGGTGATCCTGCTTGAGCAGGGAGGTTAGACCAGATGATCTTCAGAGATCCCTTCCAACCTCAACCATTCTGTGATTCTGTGAATCCATACGTAAGCAAAGCATCTTCTTGCTGGAGACAGAAGACAGTTCCTTCCTTATATTTCTGAAAGTTCCTTTCATAGGAAAGTCCTTATCTTGCAAAACTTGATAAATACAAATTCACTTAAACTGGATTACTAAAATATTGGATGTTGCAAGCGGTTTACAAGTTAGTCCTTTAACAACAGTGCCTTCGTGTGTTTATTATAGGCACTTCTGTGTTTTAAAGCTAAGATTCAACTGTATTTTATAGCTGTAATTCTGTCCTCCTACACAAACCCAGTTAGGTTAATTCCAACTATCTGCAGAGCACAGTAAGAGACTGGAAGTTTAAGATAAGCAAAGCCAGCCTACCAATGTCACAAACCTTGTGAACTGTTTGTCCATTTCTTGTTCTGTCACAGTAAGACTTCCTAAAGGAGAACCAAAATGTCAGTATGTCTGTCCTAGGCCAGAGATCGGATCCTCAGTAGGTTTAATAATACTACAATAATTGTCATTTCTAGAGTTTCCTGAATTTATTTCTAAACTTATTTGTGCTTTTGGCATTTATTACATCCTGTGGCAATGATTTCTGCAATGTAATTATGCACTGCATGAAGAAATGTTTCCTCCTGTTTATTTTAAGCCTAATGCAGGCTAAGAAATAGGGGTCAACAAAACTCTGCTATGAAAAATCATGAATAATCACAGCCTCCGTATCTCTGTTCTACAAGCTTCTACTGTCCTTTCTTCTGTACTTGTTCTTTTTCCAAGCTGCAGAGGCCTCCCCAGTTTGTTCATATACAGGCACATCTCTTGTACAAGCTGGTTTGCACTTGTTTAAAGACAGGACTTTTTAAAGACAGTTTCTTCTTCAAGAATCTTTTGTAACACCTGTCATGAGGTCGGATGAAGAGCTCATGTGAGTCTAGCACGTCCATCAACTCAAACATCTCCAGTGGACTGGAAGCTAAGATGTCTCTACAACAGACAAGCCAGCTCTTCAGAATAATTTTATGTTCCCCGTTTACACATTCATTTTTCATGTTTGCAATCATACCTCTAATTTTATTCCATAGCAATTTTAACCACTTCTGATCAGCATGGGATTCAAGCTTCCTGTGTCGTAGCTCAGTGCAACACTCCTCCTCCCCAGCGAAACTGCAGCTCCTCTGATACCCAGGCAATCTGACCAACAGGTTTACGTTGATAACGTCCCAAATCTGATGATTTTGAGTTTGAATTACTCCCAACCTGTTGGGTATAGGCTGATTAGCCCACGCAATCTATTACTATTCATTTCAGCTTGTTCAGAGATCTTCTTCCCCTTGGCTTTTCAGTTTGAAGCAGATCTCTGAGACACCTCTAGTGAACTCCAGCACGGGACAGCCCTACTTGCTCCACTGTTAGCACAGATGCTACAAAGGCTTTTATAAACTTTGCTGCTACAGCTCTGTGGCTTGGCAGTGTTCTCCTTATGTCTGCATCGTTCCTGGACCTACAGACACTGTCAGATCTCCTTTCTTCATCAAAGCACCTTCCCGCCTGTCTGCTGGGTTTCACACCTAACTTACCAGTTAGGCTGTCTTCTGCTTTCCTCATTGATGGCTACTCTCTGCTTTGTAAAGCATCTCCTTTGATCTGTTACAGATGTCCCTTCTCTGAAGTTTAACAATAACGAGTAAGTTTTTCCCCCCTTATGACAGATTGCTGATCCTTAAGAGTTTAAATATGGTATCTCTTGATACCACTGAAAGCTTTACCCTTTTACTGTGTCTTTCAACTACCTCCTCCACAAGCTTCCTTGTTTACATGTAAAATCTTCCCTGAGGCATTACTGTAATATTTACATTTGCTCTTAAAACAATAGAGAAACTGCATTTATTATAGTTACTCTTGCAGACTGGATCAACAATAACTTCATCATTAACTAGGCTGCTTTTACTGCCTGTTTACCAAGAGCTACTTATCTTGTGAGCTGGCAACTTATCAAACTGACCCTCCATAAAAGTAACAAAAAAAAACCCAAAAAAAAAGCAAAACAAAACAAAACTTGTCTTCATCTCTACACTTACTGAGTCTTCCTACAGATAATGGAAGCATATAATAATGAAAAATGCTTCTTTCCTTGGCATCTGTCTCCTCCCTAAGCACTTCACAGTCATTTTCCATCTTGTACGTGCTCAATGGCCACTGCATTTTGAGCTCTTTTCCCACAGATCTAACCTACAAGAGCAGCTTCTGATCTAGACGTATACATGTCTTTGACTGTAAAATCTAACATATAATGTCACATCTACACGTTGCTATAGGCTGCAACGTGTCATCTCCACGCAAGTGCCTATCCTTGCATTAGCAACTTCCTGAGATGTAAAAATGTGGATTTAAAAGCAGGCATTCAGCTCATTCACTCACTCGTTTGCATTTCAGATCCCCTCTGGATTGCCATGAACAATTGCTCTTGCTCTGTCTGCTCTTATACTTTAGAAGGAGAAGAAAGCAGTCAATACATACATGACGGTGTTAATGCCTGACAGCTGTTGAAACATCTGCAGACCACAACCCACAATTAAGGCTCTTCGAGTTGGAGGGTATGTTAGCATTCTGCAGATCACAGGTCCAGCTTAAAAACAAACAAACAAAACAAGACGTAATGGTTCTTAAATGCTCTCTATCAAGACAATGTTCCCAAGCATAAGTTTTTCTACTCCATTTTGACGCAAAGTGGGATTCGTTCAGTTCTTTCCAAATAACTTTATGATTTCAGTTCTGTTCTGCGCTGCACTAAAAGATGATTTTTTTCAGGAAACAAAGGGTGTAACACAAAACAGTTTCTTGATCAAAGTGTATAGTATTCTTGATGGCACATACACAGGGTCCCATTTTTTTTGATATTAACAGACTGCACATCTGCTACAGCTGGAGACGCTGTTTCACACTTCCTACAAATAGTCACTTGGGTCCCTTTCTCAAGGCTCCTACTCAGGCTGTGAAGCCGCTTCAGGAATGTCCCTGCTCAGATCTGGATCTTGCAGATCAGAAAGTCTCAGCAGATCAGTTTATACCAGTCGCTGGAAAGAGGGATATTTGTGGTGTAGACAGATCTGTGCTGCACAGGTCTAAGGGCAGCAGAGAGAATGCATTGTTTTTCTAAACCTTGGGTAGCATTAAAATGGGGCTAGATGCAACAAAGCAGAAAAGAGTGTCTTACGGGGGAAGAAAAAACACGCCAACATTTCTGGCAAATAGAAAAGTTTCTGTCTTTGATAATTTTAATTTTTAAAATTATCCTTTAAAAAAATGCAATTCAGAAAACTCAGGAATCAGGTAACCATAGAAAACACTTAATTATTTAGTTTCATTTACTCTGTCCAGAATATTCCATTCCATTAAAAACATATTCCAGTGACCATTCTTAAGCTTTACATATCTTAACAGTCTTGGTATACCTACCTAGAGCAGCCAATAAAAGTCACAGTATACACACTTTAAAGTATGTATCATCAAAGAGTCAAAATCTTTTTAAGAGTTCTATCTGGAGGCCAAGGGCTCCTATATTTACACATTTACACCTAAATTTACACATTTTCCTCAATATTCTATCCTGAATATGCAGAAATATATTAAATATATTGATTCAACATAAAAATCCATCAAAGTCCATTAATGAGGAAAGATTTAGATCAGAGTTACAGCTTCATAAAGCTGGCCAGGTATGCACAGTTTCAATACAAAAACTCGATAAACAAGTTTAAATATATATATTTTTTCATTCAAAGGTAGTCAAACCTGCCTGGGGAAGAGTTGTTTCCATAAATAATTACAGTATTCTCACGCCACGTGTATTAGCACTTAACTCCCCATTTTTATCATTAACAGTAGGATCCTTTATGGTGGATTGTCCACCTGGTACAGACAAGGGCAAACACCATTCACACGCACATGGTTCCACCCATCCTGCAAGGCAGCCACATCCTTACCCCCAAAATCCCTCCCTTGGGGTCTGCAAGGAACTTCTGTCTGTGATTTTTTAGCAATCCCTGCTCCTCTCAGCTATCTGCTGAGGAAAACTCCCCAGGCCTCCATTCACAATAGGGCATTGTGCAAAACAATGGCAAAGGCAGCATTAAAACGAGTAGCTGGACATTAAAGCAGCTCTTTCCAAACAATGGGTTGCAACTCAGAGGGAGTCACAAACCCTGAACAAATTTCACCTCAAAAATTCATTTTCAGGCCTGGAAGTGGCTTCCTGCAGAAAGTTTAGGACTCCACATTAAAGCCTTTCAGTGCTTTAGACCTCCAGAGCACCCAATCAGGAAATACGTTAAGTATTTGGGCTTTTTTCATGTTTCTAACAAACCAATAAACTGAAACCAAACAAAAGATGTCATTAATTCCTACAAACAAGCATGGAAAATTTAACTTAAAACTCCAAAGAACTTTGGCTCTAAGACGGGTATTTTTAAACTAGAAATTGTATGAAACTTTTTATTCAAATCCTCAAGCCCCAAAACTACCTGTATTATTTCTGTCTTCGCTCCTGCTACTGAAATTACTGATCTTTTGATTATAGAGATATCAGAGTACTGAAGTCCTAGCCCTTCATATCACAGAAGAAGGAAAAAAGAGCCTTCCTCATCCTTGCTCGAGTTAATATATTAAAAAAAAAAAAAAGAAAAAAGAAAAAAAAACAGTGGAGAAGGGTTTTGAAAAGATTCTTTAAAAGGAAGTCTTCAGAATCTAATACATTTTTTTCTTCTGAAAATAAAAGTCTGCTGGAAATTGAAACTGGACTACAAGTTTCTGATAGCTCTTAAATTTACTGTTATCTATTGCAATGGATTAATAGAGCAAAAGCAATAAAACAAAAAATGCAGCAACTTAATTGCATATGGCTCTAGAGGGAAATAGCTGACACAAAACACAGGTCACAAATGAAATTAAGCGATAGCTATTTGGCAATTTGTTTTCACAATGGAGGACATAAATATTCCTCTCCAAACTCACTGTTTCTGTTCGTTGCACTCCTGCCTTAATTACTTTTGGTTCCTGATTAGCTAGAAGATTTAGAACCATTCCCAGTTTTGAGCTATTTAATCTGAGCTTGCAAAATCTTCGCCTTGCAAAGCTCCCAAATTTGCCTGCCTGCCTCTTTTTTTCATGGCACCAGTCGGCCAAGAACACAGGAAGATTGTGTCAGATTGACAGCTCATCCGATATTTGATTTTCGGTGTTTGTCCAATATTTCACAGCAAATACATCCAATGGAATTACGAGACATCCATCTTTAGAATCAAATAAGAGGTAATTGTTCTGTTACCTGAACAGTTCCGAATCAAATAAGAGGTCACAGGTAACTGTTGGTTCTAGAGAGTTAATGCAGGGAGGTTGTCCATGGCTAGTGGAAGTTTCTTATTTGTTTAGCAACCTTAGATAAATGTCCTCTCCAACCTCTCTTATTAATACAGTAGGAGAAGAGCACAGAAAGAATATGAACAAAGATTTTTATTTTTGACAGCAAGTTGGTCTGGCCGTTTGGGAATCTGAAAACAAAGCAATTTTCTTTCATCTGTAAAAGGAAAAAACATCTTTCCCTTGATGCTGCTTTCCCTGATATAAAGCTTTGGCCATGGAAAATCTATATCCCCAAGAGCTGACACAAGGAGGCAGCAGTTAAGAACGCCCTGGAGTGGGACAAGAAGCAGAGGAAAGAAAGAGGGGCAGAAAAAACAGGGCAGTGCAATCTGGCTCTGCATGACATGTTCTTTCCATAAAGCACCAACTCCTGTAAAGAAGCCCTTAAAAACTGCCAGAAATGTGACAAAAGAGAAAGCCAATAGATAAAAACAGCAACTTTGATGGTGCCCTGGGGAGCTGAGGGCAGCGGCGGGTGCCTGGGCAGAGGCAGCGGCCGGGGAGCTCAGGGCAGAGGATTCTGGCTGCCCAGTTCGCAGGGTGGCAGCGACGCTGTCCTCACTCAGAGCTGGAGAAAAGAGATGAGCAAAGAGAAGAGGACGTGTCTCACACGAGGACGAGGGAGAGGAGGCAGAGCCGCCCACTCCGCTCCCTCACTCACCAGCCATCAGAGAGAGCCGCGTTTGTCAAACTGCAATTACTTTTATTTTCCTTTTCAGACTGAGGAAAGACACATGAAAATTGGCGTCAGGAGAGGTTCAAAAGTGATTTTTTTTAATTAAAAGGGCATCCAAAAAGCTGATGACTCAAGAGTTCCCTCCAACCCAATCACTAACCTCGTCTCACGCTGACCCTTCCAGCTGTTAGCTACATTAACACTCACAGCAGCTTCATATTTTCTTTCCTGAGCAATACACTTCCATCTTTTTTATTTTGTTGTATTTTATTTCCTGCCAAGATCTAGGGGTAAAACCCTTTTTTCAATCTGTTCCTTATTTACAAATCAAACATTCCCGTTCCCACCCTAAGCCAGCGGGTTTAACAGTGAGAGAGATTTCTACTCTTTCCACCCCCAAAAAGTTTTACACAGAGAGGTAAATCCTGAGGGAAGAGAGAAAGGGAAAGTCATCAGGATTTTAAAAGTAGTCTGGAGCTCAATGAAAGTCTCTGTGGGAACTTTGGGATGAAATCTCTTGCACGGTCATTCTTTTGTTCACTTTATTAATAGCATATTTAGTTTAAACCATCATATTAAAAAAAATACTTCTCATTTAGGGGTCCAGAAAAAATCCTGTCATCAGTTTTTCCACTCAGTGTTTAAAAGTCGGATACCACTAGCAGAAGACTTTTACTAACAATAATTTTTAAAAAATGTTAGAAATGAGGTTCATATTTAAATTGACTTAAAAACTGTTTTGAATTCAATCATTATAGTGCAGCTCAGTAGGGTTCCAAAATTACCAGTGAAGAAAAAATTAAACAAATAATCACTGTAGATTAAAGCCAAGGTACTTTAGCTTTGCCTCCTAGTAACAGGACAGCACCATTAATGGATGCACAGAAGACAGACAGTAGAGCAGACTATTATCAAGCTAAAAATAGGCAGTCTTCATTTTTTTTTTTAAACGAAGGTAATTAAACTTTAGCACAAAATCCAGTTCTGTTGAGGACAGGACCAATACGCGCTTAAACATCTCCTTTCTCTGCCTCCTCAGAGCTTCCCTACAATTTGGTACAAACCATCTTGCTCTAAGAAAACAAAGGTCTTGAAGACAACAACAGAGGCACCTGCAAAGCGAAGCCTGCATCATTCTGTGGTCCCATGTTGGTACTTGCTACTAGAACAAACACACAGCTGGATCCACGTACAATTACCCGGACAATTTTTGCCTACTAGAGGTCCTCCTTTCTATTCCTAACTATTTTCTTAAAGCTGATTTCAGAACCTCTCACACACACAAGGTGATGTCTTGTATCACCAGTTGTCACGAAACACTAAACAAAGGCTCCTAAGTAAAACAAATCAAAAACATACAGCATAAAGCTGCACAAAACAATGGGCAAAAAGCACTTTCCTTCTTCATGATCGTGTTTTCAAGATAAAATGGAATTAGTATTATGTAATGGATGATCCAAGATCCCTCCGGTACTGAAGAATATATCTAATTTGAAAGCTGGGTAGCTCGTACTGATTGGAAGCGTCTCTAATCATTCCCAGCATAATGAAGACAGAATATCACAGCCTAAACGCCACATTTATGGAATGGGAATCAAGCCTCATCTTAATCCAGTTGCTTTATGAATATGAAATAACCATAAAGGGCTCTTTTTTACAAAGTTGCTGAAAATCCAGCAGTGTGGATGACAATGACTGATCTCTTTTCCCCCAGTTAAAAATGTTTTCCTCCATTCTCCAAGAAGGCTAATTTGTGCTTGCTTAACTGTTCCTATCAATACCTGGTTGCTCTGGGAAGGAGAGGGATGTGCAGAACACGGAGCTTTGCTTTGCTTCTAGGCACCTTCCCACGTCCAGCACACAGAAGACCCTAGTGACTTCTAAAAAAGTATTTAGAAGCCTGAAGCCTGTTCTCCAAAAGAATACAGCAATTCTGAGAGATTTCCTCATCAATTGCAGTAAGTTGACTTTTATGTTGTCACGTTAATCTATCAGCTAAAAGAAAGAATAATATCCACTTAAACAAATGATAGATTTGTTTCAAAAAAAAAAAAAAACCACAAAACACTAACCAGTGCAGTATATATATATATAAACCGATGCATTTCATTCTCCTCTTGCGCTCCCCAATTGAAATCCAACTGTTTTAAAATTTTAAATTGTAATTTTGAAATTTCAGGTATCTTTTTAAACTGCGCTTACAGAACAAACTATAATAAAATTTCCCAAGACAAGAACAATGTAACCAGAAAGTCTCTGCAGGAGAGCATCCCGGTAATGTTAAAGGTTCCAGGTGTGCCAGCAGGAGATCCTTGGGATCTAGCAAAAAATCCTGTGGGGCTTGGGAGAGGAGGTTGTTGTCCTGTGGGGCTTGGGAGAGGAGGTTGTTGTCCCTGGCTCTGCAGTGTCCTGCCCACAACCGGCCACCAGATCCTCTCCGCTAGCTTGAACGATCCCACCTAGGAAGCCCCTACTTTATGTTCTTCCTAACTTCATTTGCTAATGCTCTTTTACCAGGGAGACAAAGGAGCAAACATGGACCAAGGATGAGAAGCAGGAATGACAGCAGCACTTGGATGCATACGGCAAAATCAGTCAGTGCACTTGTATATGTAAAATACTTCCCAAAATGCGAGCGTTAGATGAGTTGTTGTACGTGAAAGACACTATTAGAACTGCCATTTAAATATTTTTGGTCTGTTCAAATTCCATACTAAGTGTTCCTGTTTCCCCAGGACTTCTGGCATTACTAGATTTCAAGGAGCCTTCAGGACTTCAGGACAAACTCTAGTTTTGCAATCTGCTAGAGGGACTTGTCATGGCTCAGGGAAGAGGCAGAATTTTGCCCTGTCCTCCTTATTACACCTAAGTTACTCTTCAGGTAGGTCACATATTTTGCAGAAGCAACACAATTTCTTATGAAAAACAGACATTGCAAGGGTGAGTCTTGAGAACAGAGATAGTGTGAGTATTACCTCCTGTTTACCCACCCTCCCCTGCTCAAACAAAACAGAACAAACAAAGCAAAAAAAAATCCAAAGCAAAAATTTTTCTATTTGGAATTTGTTCCGTTTCAAAGGCTGAGAAGCCCAAAGGTGTCAGCAAAACTGCTTGAAACACTTACACATTACAACAGCTCACTTGGCATGGACAGGGGCAGGGAACAATGAAAGTTCATTTTCAGTGTCAGATACAAGAAGCTTTATATGGGATCCAGGAAAATATTTTCCTGTTTCTCAGGAAGAGCATCATTGCCCAGCTGTGCCTTCTGCCAGCTGCCACCAACCTATCAAGCAGAATGAAAGGAGAAATTCTTGGGCAGGAAGTCTGGAGGAAATCCTGTAAACAGAAGCAGAGAAAGAGCAAAGCTGGGGGAAAACTGCAGTGTTTGGGGCACTGATGTATAAGGATGGATTTCCAAGTATCTCCCTTCGCTCACTGCCCTTGTATGAGTTGACTGCCATGGAGCTGCCCGATAGCCACTGGGAAAAATCTCTGCTCTGAGCACGTGGGTGCAAATCTGAAAAGCTAATTCAGCTCCATTCTCCACCTTGATGTAGACTTCAGTAGACAAGCATGGTAGAAAATGGAGCATGGATTTGTCTGACCTCAGCACATTCGAAAGGCAAGTATTTTTACCAAACTGTGTTTAAAATCTAGCAGTGTGCCAATATGCTACATTACACAACATCCCAGCTTGAAAGCTTGCTCCAAGAGAGCGCTGCTGTTCTCAGCTAAAACTCTAATGCAGGTGCAGACATCTTGCAGTAGCTGACAGCAAATAGAGCAGTTCTGTATAAAAACTCACTATAAATAAAAAAGAAGTGGGAGTTGTTCCTATATACTATTATGTTTATTCTAAATTAATTTAGATTATAGGAGAAAATTAAAATCTTTGTAGTACTAGCGTAATGAAATAAATGCAGTTCAATGTCATGTTTAACACAGCAGGTAAGGATTTCTTTCATTTCTTTTAATTACTAGTTTTGCAAGTTTGGCCTAAAATCTGACACTAAAACAAGCTCTTTTTCCTGGTCTTTTGTTGATAAGTTTTTGGCATAATGCAGAGCTCTTTTTCTCCAGGAACACTGTAAGGCCATATCCCATGTAAGAGTTGTACATATTTTAATAGAGTGGCTTAGGAAATAATAACAGAAAATATGAGAGGAATACAATAAGGCAATTTTGAAAGCTGATTATGTTCTAAGCCCTTAAATCATAGTTTTTCAAGGACAACCAACACACAACCAGGAGAAGAACCTGTAATTTTAATATTGACATGTCAGAATAGGTTACGCTGAGCAAGTGGATTTGCCTTTTTTTTGAATCGGTTTAAAGAAGGCTTTGTCATATTGCTACTAATCGCCGTAGGAAATTAAAAGTACATTTTCAATACAATAAAGAGATCTTGTCCATCGAAGACTAGCATTAGGGATACATTGCTGCTACTTTCTAAGCCAAGAGCAATTTGGACACCAAAGAGATTAACTTATCAATAATTTAAAAGTAATACATCTCAATATTTGTGACTCCGGGGAAGGCCACTGTTTAAGTGCATTTTAAATTTAATAGCCTCAGATAGGAGCCTTCAATTTGAGTAAAAATTACGCTTTGTCTCCTGCCGCTGGGCTTCTCTTTGGCCCTGTGGGCACCGCCTGGTCACGGAAGGGCCGCGAGCTCCGTGCGGCCTGCGCGGCGCCGCCGGGCACGGCGCGGGCCAGGCCACGTTGCTAGGAGACGCGCAGGGAAAGGCTATTCCACGGAAGGATACGCGCAGGAAAAGGGGCTTCTCCCGCGGCTTCAGGGAGCTGCAGGGAGAGGGGGGCGCTTCCGATTTTCCCGTGTTTCACAAGGAGCCTTCGTCGTGATCTCGCACACCCGCACGGGCTCTCACTGCGGAGCAGCGAGGCCTGGGTGGACGGGGCTTGGGCGGGTGACACGTGAGGCTGTTTATATGGAGAGGGGCTCCGCACTTCCACATTGATTC
>JAVCKT010010043.1:5581-23193 GCA_032273925.1 Rhynchotus rufescens | reverse complement strand
TTTTTATTACTCAATTTATTTTGGTGGCAAGGACTTGTCCTATAAGCCCATTTTTCCATGGTTAGCTTTACATTCATGATTAGTTTCTTAAGAGCCTATGGGTACACTCATGTGCACAAAGTTAAACATTCATGTGCGTGTAAGAGCAAGGCCTTGTTTTTCCTGGGCTTTCTTCAACACAGAGCACTAAGCCTTCATTGTCTTCCCTTAAGGAGAAAAAAAAACAATTGAAAAAATGTTTGAAAAAGAGGATTAATGTTTTTCATAGCATACATCAACAACAGTAGTAATTTTCATCATGCATGCTTAACTATAAAGCAAAATTTGTAATGCAAATCTCTACACTATAGCTTAACAAAAATGTACTTTATGTATCCCTCTGAGTTTAATTGAATCTGACACTATAAATAGTTGGAATTTTAATTACTTAAAATAACATCTGTATTATGACCTAATATACTGGTTAAAGTGGGTGTTGCTTGATTATAATTCAGTTCTACGTGGTGCTTTTTTTGCTTAGAGAAGCAAACGTGTGCACTGCTATTTATTGTGATGGGAAGGTGTCTCACACTAGTTGCTGGAAAAACAAACAAGAAAAAATCTGAATAGGAAAACTATGTTAAAATAAAACTAAAATTCAAAGTCAAATTACAAAGCAAAAATGGAATTCCTAGTTCAAGCCTTCTCTTGGCTGCGTTTTATATCTTGGAACAGCCACCCCAAAAGACATGTAAGGGAGCGCTTTGATGTGGGACCCTGGGGGATGCAGTGTCCTGGTATTACAAAGCAAGCAGGTCACTTGTTTATTTACCTTTCCTTTCTGTTGTGGTTTTCTCTCTCAATGCCCTTTCTTTTATGTTTTTTTTTTTAATTTTTTTTTTTCCTTTTCCACTTGTATCTTTGCTTTAAAGACGGTCACCGAGAACATGGCCCATGCCAGAAGCGGGAGAAGGAGGCGGCAGGAAAAGGAGGCCACGGCCAAGCTGAACATGGCCATCTCCACTCATCCCCGTTGATTATTTTGACAGTTTGCAGCATAAATCGTAAGGGATAAATTCCCAGGCTTGCTCCCACACACATTTTCAGCATTTCTGCAGACACCGCGTCACTTCCTGCCTGCTTCCTTTCACAGTAGGACGCTGCTCTACTTGAGCACACATTTTCTTACTTGTAGCAAATGGTGGCTAAAAATCATAAAGATTTTTAGCATGGGACAAAAATCGTGACCGTTTGCAGCATGGAACAGAACTTTATTGTTGTTTCTGCAGAGAAACGACAGCAAAGCAGGATACTGTGCCAGGTCAGTAGCCTAGACGTGCTCTCCTCTCTCCACCTTCCCTCCTTGACACGGGAAAACCAGCCGGCACCTCCGCAGTGGTTTGGACACTGCTTCACCCTGGAGGTCTGGTTTCCTCACACGGCATCCTTGGGAACGGCCCTGACCACCTGAGCTCCGTGCACAGCCGCCCCATGGCCAACGCCAGTGTGCTCCAGACTCTGCCCCACCACCAGCCCCTTGGAGACCTCCCTGGAGTCCGTCCTGGGGCTTGTCCAGCTCGGGCTTCTGGGGTCACTTTATATGTTTATATGACTATAAGGGCAGACTTGACAGCACCGCATATATTATTTGGCTATGGGGGAATGAAAGGACGGTTACAACCTATGAATTGTTATTACTGAGTATAACCAGACGAGCTGCTTAGTCAGAACTAAACCTAAAAATAGACGTGTATTTATGACAACTTAAGTTGCCATGGATGAGTCTAAATAGCATTGTTTTTTCTTTTTTCTTTTCTCTAAACGGTAGTTTAAGTTACATGAACTCAACTTAAAGAAATGCAGAAATAAGCCATGTTGCAATAAATATTTATTATTTTAATGCAAAGCACTGTCGACAGAAATGTTCAGTGTGGAATATGCACAATGAGGTAGTGTGAGAAAGGCTAAGCTATCGCTGTCCTGCATCTATCATTCATTAAGGAAACTATGTACTCAGTGAAAAAATATATGAATATAGGTTTCTATAGTAACACAGAGGTTTTATTTTTCTTCAGGTTTATTATGTAGACGCCAAAGAGCATGTTCAGACACTGAGTGCATTCATGACCCCACAGAAATGCTTGGTGACAGCTTTCTCCAAGGCACCTCTAATAGACTTGTTAACTGCTAAAGACTGCAGCTCGCCCTGGAAAAGCGTAGAAACAAGAAACAAATATTTCTCTCAGTGATAATATAAAGCCATACTCCAGGTTTGTATCCATAGCTCAGCAAAAATCAAAGAAAGTGTCCCAAAAGTGCAATGAAAAAGGTCACTGCTGTCATTTTCTAGAATAAGCTCCCAGCAACGTGATCCTGCAGCCAGATCCCTCTCCAGGTACTGGCTCTTGAACCACGGCAGCAGCAGGGATTCAGCAGTAACTCTGAGGGGATGGGGACTGTGCAACAAAAAAATCGCTTTCCTACAGTAGGGATCCGATCCGGCGGCTCGTGGGTTATTTTTGCAGCTCAGTGTGTGACAGTTTGATTGCAAATGTTGAGAGATTTCTGTCAGCTCAGTCACGCTTGGGACTCTGTTAGATATTGGGGGACCATAATGCAGAACTCCTGAAAGAAATGGCCACATACCCCGGAATATGTCTTTTTTATGGTAGTATCCATCTTCTCTGACTTATCTCTTTTGACTTTCACTTAAGCACCATTTAATTTTAAACAGGAAACTTTGTAGGTAGCTTCAGGGCATTGTAGACAAGACCATGGCGCTCAAAATTTTATTAGTTCTTACCAGGAGAGTTATGGACTGCCATATCTAAAAGTACACACGCAATCTATTTAAAGCACTGCTATATTTGCACACTTTTGGGTTCCCTTGCTGGCTAGCTATGTTGTGGTTCAGGCCAGGAGCAAGCCTCCAATCTTGTGGCCCTGTGGTTACAGGAAAATAAAAAGCAGCTGAGGATCGAATTTTAATTTTATACAGCTGTACACCAACACTTAGAGCACCCTGGAATTACAGGGAAAAAATGAACCACACTTCGTTTGCTTTCCCGTAGCGGACTGCTCTTTGGCAGGGATGAGGGATAGTACGTGGTTAAGGAAGCGGCTCCCGGATGAAAGATCAGTGCTCCAGTTGCCTCCAGATGAAGTTGCCCAACTGGAGAAAACTGAAGGGGCCTTGGTTTTCCGGGAAACACTGATGTGCCTCGGCATTCCCCCAGGCCATGTCCCTTCATCTCCAGGCTGGGCAGTGCAGACTGTGTCCTCCTAACGCTGCTCCTTGCCTTCTGAAAAGCCAGGCCAGCCTGCCTGCGGCTTAATTCCTACACCTATATTGAATGAAAACTCAGAGCTTCCCCATCCTTTATCTTCCTCCCATTTTCCCTTTTGCCTGCTTAGTTGCAAACCCCATTTGGCTTCTCACCTCCCACTGGGGTATTTTTGCGGGTACCACAGTGCGAGTGTCTCTGTACCAAAAGCGTCCTTGATGACAGGCCTCTTTCTATGCACTATAATACTACCCCGCACAGCTCAGGCTTCAGCAGAAGTGGCACTACTGACCTGAGCGCGACGCACCGCAACCGTCAGTATTACTGCTCATTTCAATGAGGCAAAGACAGCAGATCTCCCTGCCCGCCTCAGTTTAAACGGCCACGCAGAACCCGCTCTGCTAAGCCTGGGTCCACGCAGGCTGTCTAAACAGTCCACAAGCTTTACTGCATAATGCTAAAACCCTAATGGTCTTCATCAGCTAACGTCGGATTTCTCCTCTGAAATGGAGAGCTTTCTAGCAGCTTTGTTTAAATTATCTGAGTTTAGAAAGCACTTAAACTCAGCCTTGAACTGACCTTGTTGTACAAACTGTCATTGTTTTGGCACCGCCGCCTGGGGCGGCAGTCTCGCCGTTGCTGCCTTGTGTCTTCTCAAACACATCCCTGAGCGCAGCTTGCAGATATTCGGGGCAAACGAACGCTTCCCACCCTCACCTACATGCTTTGCCAGAAGTTCGTGCTCAAGGAAGTGCTGTGGTGAATTATCCCCTCTTTTGGATGGGATAGCAACGATAAAATCATCTACAGGCGAGCTCAGGAGTTGTTGGCGTTATTTGGACATAGGAAAAACAAGGAAAGATTTGAGAGTTCGGTCTAAGGAACAGGGTGAAAATGTGACACTCGCATCACCATGTGATCATACCAGGCATGCCTGTAGACATGTGCTCGACCACATATAACTGCTTCCTGGGAAAAGGAGCAAAATTCAAAGTTTACTACCTCAGGAACATCTGCTACTGCAACATTTTGCCACTTCCAAAGCAGGAGGAAGCTGAAAAACTGATGTATTCTCTCCAGTTTAACGCTAACCCCCATTCAGGGTCAATACTGTGACTCCTCCAATAGTATGTTTGAAAAAAAAAAACAAAAAAAAAACAAAAAAAAACCCCAGTGATTTAATGGAAATACCTTTTTCCAGTAGGTAGATCTGCTGGTGGTCCATACTACTTCAAATATTCCTTGTAATTTTTTGACTGCCTTGCACAGAGCCTAAATTTAGCTCCATTTTCCATTCCTGAGTGATATTCCACCATTTTTTTGTCACATTTGCTTATTTTGTATTTATTTTTAAATAAGTGCTGCCAAGATCTTAGCCTTTTTACAAGCCCCCCACGTCCGAACATCCTCTCTTGGATTTCCTGTGCTCCTGTAACGAGTCAGAGCCACCGTGGAGCCTCAAACCCCACACAGGACACCTTGAGATACATAGAGACAGCAGGGAAACAACACCCCTTCAAATTACAGCAAAAATGTCACTATGATCTCAGGGCAAAAATTGCCAGGGCACTTATATCTGCTGAATTTAGTGCTCTCAGATGTCCTCCCCGTGGAAGGTTCTCAGTGACCCTGGGCATTGCAAAGAAAGAGAAAACTGAAGAAAATGTAACTTTTTCTTTCATGCTGGCCTTTTTATCTGTGAATATGCATATATATAAAAGCTCAAGTGAGAGAAAATAAACCTTGTATATTTAGTTCACAGGAAAAAAATTCTTACATTTTTCTTAATGTTTGAGTCTACGAGCAGGGCACCATGGCATTTGTAGTGTGACTTTGCATCGACCTTTTATTACACACGGCGATTTCTCTACACAGAGAGACTTTCTCCAGCTGAGCACCTGGCATTACTTAGGGTAAAATACATGTGTTATTTTACAGGGCATTTTGGGTTTTATCTCAAAGAACAAAAGCTTCTTCCCAGAAACATGCTGAGTTAAATTGTTCATTTCCATTACAGGGGTAAAAATCCTTACATCTCTCCCCAGAAGATGACCAGCATTACAGAAGCTGAACAATAACAGCATGTAGAAGATATTCCTCGCCTTATTTTTGTCTTTCTTTACATATGTGCACTTTAATCACCAGAGAGAATGAATGTTAGAACGTTTGGCATATGCTGGGAGAAGAATTTGACCTGCAAGGCCAGGCAAAAGGCTGGTTTTCCAGAGCTACCAGCGCGGTGGCACTTGGCCAGGCTGAATTTTTTATTTTTTATTTTTTATTTTTTCAAGCTGTCTTCTGCTCTCACTCTGGATGCCCAGATGTCTTCCATTTGTGAGTTCTGAAGGAGTTTGGGAGTAAAGATGATGAGCTGCTCGCAAAGATATGCAATCGCTCATTCAAAACAACTACTGCTTCCGAGGGCTGGCGGGTAGCTGATGTTTAGAAAAAGAATTCAGATGTAATCAAAAGCGTTACAGTGGAAAACCTCCCATCTGTACCTGGAAACCGTGGCTGAAATGAGACTTATAAACAGAATAACAAATCGCCTGGTGTATCACAGACGCATAGATGCATTTAACCAGTGGCTTCTGCAGGGGAAAAAACATCTCACAGTTTATTGGAACTTTTGAATGTGAAGAATAAGTAAATCATAAAAAAAGGACTCTTTGGTACGATGTGCACCAGTTTTCCAAAGCATCCTCCTCTTTAAAAGGGGCACCTGGAGGTATTCGCCTTGTTAAAGTCCAAGTGCTGTTGTGCATCAGAAGCCTGGTAGGAGGCAGAAAACCAGTGCTGTATGCTTTCTTTTTAAAAGAAAGTTGCTACACGGCTCTATATTAGGTTCAATATTTAATATATCTGCTAGTCATCTGAATGGAAGGTCAGAAGTGAATATCAATGATAGAAAGTTATTCCATGAGAAACAAGGTTCAGTACCAGAGAGAAACCAGAGATTTATTTGCCTAAGTCCAAATGCTCCCATGGAAAGCGTGACTGCTCCGGGTATCCGTGTGCAGCCCTTGGTTGAAGACACATGGGTTCTCTTCCCTACACACGCATATGGCAACCCAAAGGTAAAACAACTGAGCAAAAGTGTCAGCTGATGAGGTACACAGAGAAAAATAATGATTTCAGAGTCAAGTGTAAGCTCTCAGCCAAAGAAAATAAAAGAGTAGCATATTCATTATATCGTTGGAATAAAATGATAACTGCTTTATTCAAGGGCTGTGGCAAGGTATATCTTCCAGTGGACTCAAAAAACAATTGCTCCTTAATTTTGATTTTAAAAAATCCTCTTATTAATATGTATATTTTTTAGCTATGAACATTTATTTTTTAGCTCTGATAAGTAAGAATAAATTTATTCTTATAGTAAGGTGTGAAGAAGCAAAATAAAGTATTCCTGGGAGCTATACAGAAATGATGGGATTAATGAGTCGAGCGAGAAGTATTGACGATTTGGTTTTCTCTTTGGAAAGTTGGTCCAATATTTAGGCCTTGTAGAATTTTTAGGAGTGGGATGGATGAATTCATCAAGCTACTGATTTCTTGACTGTGGCATCCATTGCTACCACGGAACATAGAGATGGCAAGGTGTGGGTGTAGGTCTGCAGCGTGCAGTTTTGTAGGGCTAGTGTACAATGAGGAGCAGAGTCCTTTTAGAAGGACTTCTGTTGGACCAGAAAAAGTTCAACATCATGAAAACAATATATGTCATTCAGGGGCATTACAGCACAAAGCCTATGCCTGGCAATATTTCTGAACTTCTTTTTCTGTTAACTTATTTAAATATATGCCAGCTCGAGTTCTTATCCACATAGTGTCTTGAGGCATTAATCTCGTTAATAAAATGTTATGCATTCCCACAGAAGGCAGCAATACAGAAATAAAAGGGAGCCTATGTTCATATGTCGCCATAAAAGTGATCTTAAAGAATTGCTGCGTGCAAGGTCTAAACTGCCTTGCAAGCATGCTAGCTACCTCTCTCTTTGGAGGCAGAATAATGATGAGGATGCCCTGTGAAAATACAAAATAACAAGAACAAGCAAGTTGGAAATATAACTAGAAGAGCTAACTCACATTTACTGATTTTGTGGTGTTTGGGCAGGTTCTTAGCCACTCTGAATTGCCATTGCCCAACTGACATCAGTATTGTCACCACTGCAGGATCTGTCCCTCTACGTTCACACAAGGAGCTCTGATGGATGTACAAGCCATTTTGCACGTGCAAAGGGAGTCTCCCTTTGGAAAACATGGTATTTGTTGGAGGTGGGTATTAGACCACGAGCCGAAGCTGTGTAGTCCTGCCCTGGTGTTCAGGATGCAGGTGGAGTATCTGGGCTACACAGTCATGCTAAAGGCACAGTGCAGTAGGCTTTTAGTGTGCTGGAAGAGTTGTAAAGGAAGGCATAAGGCTCATGGGTCAACAGGTTTTACATTTATACCTTTTTTTTTTTTCCCTACGCCATTATATTTTTCTCTCTCTTTCTAATAGTCTCCCCATTCAGGCACCTTCAACCTATGTCAAAAAACTTTTCTTGTACATGGAGGATGGTATCAAATACTGCCTCCATATATAAAGCCAGACTATCTGACTGAGTCAAACTGGGTTACTTTGATAGCTGAAATCAAAGCGAAGCCTGCCTTAACCATCCAGAGAGGATTCCCATCTCTGAAAGGCCCTTCTTCCCTCCGAGCTTCTGACGGTGTCAGGAGACAGCAGTGAAAGGATCTGGTAAACTCACTTATCAAACACAGATTCACAGAGAGAGCTGGCAGCTGGTGCTATGGCTTACTGAGCACTAACGGGAGCGAGGAGACGAGCGGGAGCTGCTTGAAAGCTTCCTGGCACCTCCTGGTTAGCCTGGGAGGTTAGCACCAAGAGCAGGAAGGGCAGCCGAGCACATCTGGCCGGCTCCTGAATCCGCCTTTGACAAAAATGCAGGATGTAGGAAGGATTAGAAGTGGATCCCTTCCAAAAAGAACAAAGCCCTTAATATCATACGTAAGGTTTTACGAGGCATGGCAAATTTTTGTGTTTGATTTTAACACATAAAGCAAGCAAATTTTGCTACAGACACTTAGTAGGACGTAGAGAAATAGAAATGGGCCTATATAACCCAAATACATGTTGTAATTTGTATTAGATGTATTTGTATTAGATGATAGTTCCTGTGGTAATTTCTCATCAAATAACTCATTCCTACCATCCCTGCAAAAGCACTTGTTTGTAGTATCCTGTCGTTCACATCTTTTTAACTGATACAGCAGGAAACACAACAGAAAGGAAATCTGCTTGCAACGGATGTATCTACTGCATATGCATTATGTGCGCATTATACATAATTACAGAATATATGATAAAGCATTTTTCTGTAAAACTGAGCAATGCAAAATTGCTTTGTAAATTATTTTGTCTCCAAATGGCTTTGGTAGGGATTGGATTATTTTTTTCCCAAAGATACTTTCTGGGCACATATAATGATGCTATAAGCATTTGAAAGCTGTCATTTCTGTTAAATCTCCATGCTGAAAAGGATTATTACATATCAGTATCTAAGCAGTTTTATGTCCCTGTAATTCAACAATTCCTTGCTCGGATGTTCTTCTGCAAATGAGCACAGCTATCACACAAGTCTCATTGACTTTAGTGCGGGGTGTTAAAAACTGAGGGTATTTGTTTTAGTAAAAAAATCCTCTTCTTCAAATCAGCGCATGAGATTTTCTTTATGATTTTCCAATGCAGCACCACTCCCTCACCCTGCCCCCCAAATATAAACATTACCCTCAAATTTCAGAAGTAATTTCGTAGGTATATTTACAGAGAGTCCATTTCTGACTGAAGAGACCAAATGAGCTCAAAAGCTCTCAGAAGCAGCACAGTACTTCTAATCTAGATGGACTTGATGAATTAATAAATACTCAGTGATTAGACTCACTTTTTTAAAAAAATAATATCAGAATGATTAAAAGAAATTGTGATTATTTTAAAAATTCATCATGTCCTTTGTAGTTCACTACTTTTTGTCTATCATACCGGTGCAAACAAAAGTATCCACCGGGAAAAAAGGGCCTAATTTCCTAAATGGGCAAAAAAAAAAAATCCCTACAATTATTGCTCGGATTTCCCATATAAAATAGGAAACTACGCTTCTAAGAGCCTGGGGATTGAGCACAATTTTCCGGAGTCAGACAGACCTTCCCGCTTACCTGTACTGCGCTGCCTTTGAAATGAGCAGCGCCGGCGCGACGTGACAGAATCCTGAATCCCATTATGTTCCAGTTGGGGAGAGGGTGCGGAGCAAGCCCGCTACCTCTTTACATTGCACTTACACTTCTAATTATATCTACAGCTTGTTATCAAAAATATCATTAGGCAACGTGCCAAGGGGGTCATGGAGCTGGGCTGGTGATTGTGGCTGCCTGGCTAACTGCTGGCACTTAACCACGGCGCTGATATCCTCAAATCACAGCTATTATGGGACATCTATGCAACTACGGCTGCTGTGTCAGAAGCATTCTAACATTTTGCTCATTTTACTTAAAATTTAAGTCATTGGTATCCTTGCAGAAAGGGCATGGGCTGGCAGCAGGAAAGGCAACTGCCTGTGGTAACAGTTACTTCTGCTACAGCTTCCAGAGTTCATTAATTTAAAAAAAAAAAAAAACAAAAACCTCACTCCTTGTTTTCTAATAAATAAGGAGAGATTCTAGGAGGATTGAAAGCAACTGGCTGGATTATTGTCCCCTTGTGACACATACATGAATACATTGCCTGCATGGAAACCTAGGCACTTACTAATTAGTTCTAACTCATTAATCATATACATGTTTTGTGTGAGGTTTTCTATGCAAGGAATTAATAACGATAAAAAACACAAAAGTTAAGGACTTTGAGCCATCAGCCCTTATTCACTGCAAGCAATACCTATACAAGTTGTCTTGCTTAGCAGTGTTTTTGAGATGCAGATCTTTTGCCATACATTTTGTAGCTTCAGCTTACCAATCAATGCCAGAAATTCCTTGGCATTTGGTATTTCCTTGCCTTAGTGCTTTGAACTGAGCTCAGAGGTGCATGCAACCACACAGATTTTGCCTAATTCTGAACTTTCCAGATGGGGACTCATATTTCATGAGTACAATCCAAAGCCGTATGCACCCTTAATCAGCTTGTTACTATAACCAGAACACACAATCTCAAGTGCAAACTAATTCAGCTAATTTTAATCAGTTTAATTCACACTTTCGTTTGCTTTTTTTAAAACAGTAATTAAGTTTACCAAAGAGTCGGCTTATTCAGAGCTGCTGAAATTCATTTTTTAGCACAGAGAATCCTGTTTTAACCAGAGACGACACTAGGTCTAACCACGGTGTCTGAACCTCTTTAGAGTGCTGTGGCAATCTGGATTCAGATCTGAACATCTGAACTTGAACGTGATGAGCAGCCAAGCCGTGCAACTTCTGTACCATACCCATCATCAGAGTGAAAGAGGATCAGAACTTCAATCCCAGGCCAGTATTTTAGAGTCTTCATTATTGGAAAGCTTTTCTTAATGCTTACAGTGATATATTCTTGTTCCAATTTTAGCCCATTGTTTCTTGGCCTAGTGAGCCATATAAAAATTCTGTCTTTTCTGACCTGTTATTATCACTGGAGAAGTCCTAAGTGCTGTCACTAAGAACATCTTGGTGACTACTAACTACCTGCATATTAGTTAGACCTTGTATATTCATTTATTGATAATTAGGTGCAATTATTATTTCCAGGAGTTAACATTAGCAACTTGTCTTCTGATCTTGTCACTGAAAATTTTGTATTCTTAAGTATAACTGACCCCTCAGTATAGTACTTACATAAACAAGTGAAAATCCCTCAAGGCTGCTGTCTGTAACATTTTAATATGAATCTCTCTGTTGTAATGAGAGGTTGTCTTTCCTGATTAACATAACTGCTTGTAGTATAATTGACTTGTTGGTGAAAGAGTTGATTTTTTCTTTAGTTAAGTTTTAACTAACTAAACTTAACTTAGTTAAGAGTTTTCCAAGGCAGTAGAAATGTATTGGCGAGTGTAATATGTATAGTGCTCTGTTTGGAGGTACTGCCCAGTTCTGCAGTCAGGCATTAGTCTGTTCATAGCAACATTTAATGCAGTATTTAGCTGCAGCTTTTCAAATCTGATCACACTGCTCACCACAAGTATCTGACAAATTCAACCTTTTTGCTTATGGTTCCAATATTGATCAATAAATATCCAAGGATACATTTTAACTTTCCAAAGAACGGGTCACTATATTTATCCAAAGTCATTAGGTGCATAGTACGATGGACAACTTCAATTTTTAAATATTGGTTCTGTTCACCATTGGGGCTGGCTGAATTTCCTGCAGACCTCTTGTATGAAGACCTGTAAGTCATGTTGAGGTTTATAATTATTCAAATCAGATGAGGAGACTTAGGAAAAATGAGTTTCAAAGTGGACTTCTCATGGATAATGCCTCCAGTGTGAAGACCTTGTTTTTAAATTGCATTTGTCATCACAATTTCTCTTGCATAATCGCAGCTGAAAATAAAGCTTGCTTACCTAAATGTGAACAGACAAATGAGCCGGAAGAAAATAGATTTTTGTACAGAATATCATTATTTAGGCCTAGCTTCAGATATAGCTGAGAAATGTCAGCCTTTTCCGAACACTGAGAGAAACTGCTGAAATTGTAACATACGTGCTGAAGATCACATTCCACAAAGATATCATGCTGCCAGGAAATTGATTTGAAATACATCCTGAAAGGGAGAAAAAAATAAAAAACAACTTGTAAAAAGAAAGTGCAGAAAATAGCTCACATTCCTGCAGCCCCTGGAGAGGGGATTCACCTCTACTCATTTAGGGGGTCTGAAAAACGTCTAGTTTTCCAGATTCCTCCTTAGAGTTAATACAAGGGCATGTAGAGAAGCACCGCAAGGACTTCATTCCACCCAAAGACTGTTGCCTAAGCTAAGTGAAATGCATCTCTCCTAGACATTTCTCTCTCTTACAAAGCCCAAAGAGCTTTAGACAGATGCTGAATGACTGGCTTGGCTCAGCTACTTAACTTTAAGTGGATGAAGTTACGGGGGAAAGGATTTCACTCTCAACAGCAAACTGCTTTAACAAGGTATATATGAGACAGGACCTACCTGTCTATCTACCTGTCTGTCTACTTGGAAATATAGAGTAGGGTATTTGGGCATTTTCGTTGCTGTCTAGGAAAATTCAGTGCAAAATGTATTAAAAAAAAATGCCCAGTGTTACCAGTCACAAGTCCCCTTGTGGATTTTAAATCTGCTTTTAAGATTAGCGAAGTATCTTACTTAGTAACCTGAGATTAGAATTGGCAAATAGTCTTGCTGTCTGTTGACCACTGTTAGAACATTATGGGAACATTTTAAAGGACTCAGCATTTTACTAAATGGCATTAATTGTTATTACCCTCCTCAGCTGTGCACTAGACTGCGCCTTTTTGTCTGCTTGTCTACCCAGGTTTATCCCAGGGCAGCTGCAGTTCACTTTTGCTGTGTGCAGTTACTTTGAAAAACAGGTCTGGGATCCTTTCAGCTGGCAGACAGTGCGTAAATGTAAAGCAGTATCCATAAGCTTGCTCAGTTGGCCACTTGTAAAGGTCCTTGCCAAAGCACCGCGGCGTCCCAGACTCACTTCAGTTCACATGAATGGGAAAAATTAAAGTAAGGATCAAAATGAAAACTACAAGTAATATATTCAGTAGCGAAGAATGAAGAAATGTTTTTCTTCATTCTTTGACACATGCATGGTTTTTAAAATTAATCCCCCAAAGCACTAAGATAGCACGTGTTCTTGTTTAAATAATTAACATTTTCACTTTTCAATGATCATTTACAATGATAAGCAAGGACTTCATATCCTTGGCTCCTCAGGCCAGCGACTGCACTTTTTGTTAAGGAACGAGGACCATAAAGTTGGATTTTTTTTTCTTTTATAGAATAAGTGAACTTGAAATGTGGATGTTTTTATCCTGCATTTGACTCTTTATGAGCGGTCCTATGGTTAATACTAAATACAGAGTGAAAAATATATTCAATTCTGAAGAGCTTTTGTTCAATAAATGAAATCATGATTAAGTCTTATTTTTATAAAGTGTGGTAGTTTATCATACACTGTAAACTGCATATACTTAGTTTTTAGATCAGTAGGAAAATAAAAAAAACCACTTTTGCTACAGTTCTCAAAAAGAAACTTCTATTCTGCACAGTTTTGAAGTAAACAAACTATAAATTACAGAGGTAGTTTATCTGTTAGATGCAAACATATGCCATACATCCTATTTTTTCCAGTGTAAACCAGAGGATTAAACCACATGATATACAAAATAAAAATGGGGGAAAAAAAATCCTATACCAAAGAGAATTTGCTCTAATATAGTCTGATCCCAAACCCTTTCAAGTTCTTGGAAAGACTCCTAATGACCTAAATAAGCTTAAGGTCATGATAGAAGAAAATCTGTTTACATCTCTAACTGTTTTATAATGAATCTCATGAAGGAAGACAGAGGGGATTAAAAGGAGAATTCTCCCTTCTAATCTATAAACTCCTCAAGAAACAATAGGCAGGTGAGCTCACGAGCATCCTATTTGCATGATTTTGCATTTTGCATATGCGTGCACTCTCTTGAGAGAAGACTTTGTAAAACAAAGTTTAACTTTCTTTCTGGACTTATTTTTTGACCAGAATAAGAGCAGATGAATTTATTTGGTCAAACGTAAGACTGGTAGAGTATCTTGTGTAGGAGGGCCACGTAATATTTCTTCACTAGAACTTAAGAACATGACAGGAATTGTTCAGGATTACTTGGTCAAACATACAGATTTTACTTTCACAAATTTATTTACTATTTTTTAGTGATAAAAATTACTTTCATGGTAGCTATATCCACATAACTGATATTTTGTCTAGAAAAAGGTTCATGAAAAAAATGTTTATGCACGTAGGATTCTAGTGACAGGATATTCAGTCTTCATTAAAGTATAGGGACAAAGTGAATGCTGAGTCAAACAAAACACATTAAATCGGACATCACCAAATGAAACATCTTGCACAAATTAGGTAAGTAATATGGAAAAATGATCATATTTATTAAAAATTCCGTGCAACCTGTGTATGGCAGGAACACTGATCTTTTCTACTGCTTCTTACAATAGTTAGCCAACTTCACTCTTCTCTCTTGGTCATTTGAGATCATTATCATCAATACAAAGTACAGGTATGAGTCTGAACAGACAAAATAGACTATTATAGAAAAAAGTAAAAGTCCTGTCCATATTATAAATACAAGCGAGTATCCTCTGAGGACCTTGAGATTAACTGAATGTTCCCAAGTCCCCTTAAGACTCTTGGAAATACTGGGCAACATGAAAGGCTTAATATTGCATAGCCTACACAGAACTATCCCCCGTGCACATAAATACAACTCACCCATGTGAAAGTGGATGGAAGATATACAATAGGATTATTTGTAAAATGATACTTGGTTCCATAACTTGGATGTTATTTTTCCAGCTGCATGTTATTTTATTCCATGATCCTCTGAGCCCAAGGAGGAAACTAGAGTATAGAAATAAAGTAAGCCTAAAAAAAATGCAATTGCACAGATTCTGCTAACAAGAAAAGTAAAATGAGACTGAGAATTTTCCTCATCAAATTACCCCTTAAGATTTGCTTGACTATATATCCTGAGTCAACTTTTAAGATCTTTTTCGGGGGAAGATCTTTCTGAAAACAAAATACTAGTAGACGTGATGGGAAGCTCCTGAACTTCCAGAACTGCAGCAGGGAACATTTGACCTTAAGAGACCCATAACTGTGATGTTTTCACTAGGGAAAAAATCACTAAACAGTATCTACAATAAAACTGTCTTACAACAGCAATGTGGAATTTTAAACAAAATATGTCAAGAGCAATTAAAATCAGAAGAATGAGCAAGTCTCAGTTAACATTACAACAGAAACAACCACTACCAAAAAAAGAAACAAAATAAATATTTCAGAGACAGAAAATAGCTGGTTTAAGGAAAATTTCACCTTTACAGTTTGTGCAAATATGTCCATCCTTTATTCCTCTGAAATTTGACCTGTACACCTCCATCACCAACATGTTAAGACAGACACCTCAACACGTGAGAAGTTTGGATGGGAATTTCATAATATATTTTGCCAATAGTGAAGAATTCATCTAAATACATAGGAGCCATTTCCCTCAAAAAATAATAAATAAATCAATAATACTAAATAAATTTTAAACTGCCTTTTACCTCCTAAGACCTCATAGCAGCCTTACTACATGTGGGGCAAATCTCTTTTCCTCTTTGAAAAGAAATGATCAGAAAAATCAAAAAAAAATAGGAAGAGGCAAACTGTTCTCTCTTTGAAATTATGAAATTGTCTTAAGAGGCTCAGTGAGCCAATGTATGTCTTCAGGAATAAGGGCTGGGACAAGCAGTTATTGGTACATAAGTGGTTTGTGTTTATTCTCTTCAGACGTTCAGAGCTTATTTTTTTTTTACAAACATTTTTTTTTTTTACATTTGGTTTCTACTAGCAAGTCAATGGAAATAGAGTCTCTTTCTTGTGTTTGCTTCTAAGGTGGTGTAGAGCAGAAGCACGGAACATGGCAAAGATCAGGGTATTGCTGAAGATAGTCAACCAAAAAAAAATCAAATCACTACATTGAGTTTATAAAATTATATCATTAAAAGACCAACCCCATTGGGCTTTCCTATAGAGCATTGTTGCCTTGAGGGTGTTAATGGGCCATGATTGCCTGATCAGCCCCACCTGGGATGCTCCCTCTCCCCACCCACCTCTGAGCCTATTTTAGCGCAGGCTTGGGCCCCAGCCCTGGTTTGGGCTGTGCTGCAGGTGCTCTGCCTGAATTGCTGCTTCTGGGCCTGCCCCAGGTGCTCCTTGCCTTGCCTTGCCTCCTGGGTGGCTGGTGGGACCGTGCTGGTGAGCTCCCTGCCCCTGGCATGGCCTTCAGTGCCTCCTTGCCAAGGCCCTCTCTTCCCAAGAGGTTTTCACTCTTCTTGGCTCCTTCCTTTTCCTTCGTAGAGCTAGAAATTCCCTGTCACTGCTGCTGCCTTTATGGAAGAGCTCCAGCAAGCGAGAGCGGTGAGGGCAACTCCGGGTGTTTCAGGTCTGGAGCTGACACCTGCCACTGTCCCAACACAAGTGGCAAGTTGGCATCCTAAAGCAATCCCTATGCAGGGACACCTTCAGTGCCTGAAGCACCAAATGTTTCCTTAACTTCATTTCTGTTTGCATGTTGTTGGCTTGTAAGACCTCAGGTTAAGGGTTTCAGGAAGTGTGGTTGAAGATTATAGTAAAATGAGAAGCTAATTACATGAGGTGGCTTCATGCCTGCTGAGAAAGTGTAAATTAGTGTTTTGGAACATTTTTTATATGAGCTTGTTTATACTGTAGACAGTATTAGTTGACAGCTTGAAGAGTACCACTGCTACTTATTTTGTGAAACTTTTTGTGAGGAGCTAATGTCTGACTTCCTTAATAGGATAGCTCCTTCAAGAAATAATAGTCAAGTATAAGAAAAGTGTTTTTTTCTGATGCTGAAGTTGATAAAACCATACAATGTGGATTTTATTTTTATTTTTCTAACTTCTGAGTGTTCTGGCTAGCCGTGTGCTATTTGCCTTTTGGAAAGATTATGTATTTACCAGCATGAGGAACAGCCTTCTGGTAGTATCAGCATTGTACAGTCATGAGCAGCTCTCTGAATCTCTTAGAAGTGCGTGCTGAAGGCAGATTCCACATAAAGAAAAATGTTGACAAGTACAAGATGAAGTTATCGTTGATATCATCATTTTACTCACTCCAAAGCTTCAAAGGAAAAGTTTGCGGCTCTGTTAATGATTTTTAAATGACTAAGGGGAAAAATAATCATGTCTAACAAAATCTTATTTGTGTTCTAAATGGGGAAAATCCATCTTTTTAGATGTTTATTCCAAGATCGGGCTGATGACTGTACTTAGTATAAAACTGAGAAAAAGCACCCAAAGCTGTGCAGTCTCCAGCACTTGAATTAAATCAAGATTCCACTGGAGATCTTCCAATCTTCTGTCTGGAAAATATGCTGGATATGTAGCTTTAAGATCTTTTTTTATTTGCTATGTGTTTTCCTTTTACTTGCACTTGCTGAAGTAGAACAAAATCATCCTAACACAATAAATGGCTTTAAGAACTAATAATGCCTACAAGTAATGAGGTGGAGAATCATGCTAAATGCTCTGTAAGATCTTACTTAGTTTGGTAGGTATCATGG
>JAVCKT010010041.1:0-10627 GCA_032273925.1 Rhynchotus rufescens | reverse complement strand
CACACCACAACTCTGTCTACCTTCAACCATTCACTAGCTTCATTCACTGTCTAACAGTGGATGCCTACAGCAGAGAATAATGTTGGCATGCAATGGTACTTTCCTCGCATTCTTCCAGCTTCAAGGAATTTGCAGCTCCATGCTTTCTTGAAAGATTTCTTTTTATAGTCTTTCCAGGATTTTTCTGCTATAGTTTCTTCTAATTTTAGAGGAAGGCCATAGAGCATGGTAGTTCATGTAATATGCTGGCACCCAGAGGGTTGTTGCGAGATTAATTTTCCTCTCTTTCTCTCTGTGTTCCATAGGAGATGGAGGAGTTGGCGGGAACTAAGGATGCCGACAGAGGGATAATTGTGGCCCTGTGTTGCACTGACGGATGTTACAGTTAGGAACCCATTAAAATTCAGTTTGATCTTTTTTCATGCACACTGAAGGCGAGAGCAATGACCAAGTGACATGAAACCAAATCTTGATGGAGCTCCACTATACTATGAAATTATTCTACCTAACATAAATTAGGTAAAATAGGACAAAGATAGCTCGGTTGCATGACATTTTTTTCAGGAATCCTATTACCAGCCAAGGGGTAAATTTATATTATTCCAGTTTCACTGAAAATTAATACTGGTTTCTAAAAAATGAGTTAGTTTCTTAAAATAATTTCTGTGCTTGTCTCAGAACTTTTTCGGGATAATAGTAACACTATAGTCACCAGCTATGAGTAATCATTATGACTGTTTTCACCTATAAAGAAATGAAAATTGAAATTTTACATGATACCACAACCAATGAAAACACTTTATTTAATTCAGTAAAGACTTAGGATACTGTTAAAATAGTATACTAAACATACTACCTAGCATTGCTAGAATACAAATAAAATACAATTGCAAAGACACTTTATGCTGTAATTCATCAGTCAATAAAAACAATATACATTATTTAAATCTTGAACAAGCCTTTGTACGTTGTGTACCAAGCAACACTGCAATAGTAACCAAGCAGAGAGAAATATTTGAAGAAAATGTTCAAAAGACACTGCACATAAATATATTAAAAATTAAACCTAACTATGAAATATATGGCAGCCACAATTTCATAGATTTGGAAACTTCTGCAAGACCCTGTGAAAAGCTGTGGAGATATTTTAAAAAATGGATTCAAACTGAGGTAATGCAGAACTCATCTTTTGTTTTCTTGTTCCTCTCTGGATTCAAAGGCACCCCTGTTCCAAAAAGACCAGCTTGCAGAATCATCTCTTCCTTGGCATAACTGATCAGGTGAACTCAGCTCTGTTTTTATTGCTCTTCTACCTATTCTTGCTAGCTTCTTTTTTATAATTCCACCTCTATAGCCTTATAGAATTGGCTTATTTTATCTCCACCGTTACTTATGCTGATGTTATGATCATTTGCTCTTTTGTCACCCTTCCTTTGCAGCTACAGCAATCTGCTGTTGTTTTGTTTCACATCTGCCTTTTTCCTTTCACTTGTTTTTCTCTCATTTTCCCTTTCAATATTTTTAAAAGCAGAGAAAAATGGTTTGTTTTAAGATTTGCTTTTAGGTGTAGGAGAACATATTTTACTTGCCTTAGCTCTTCAAAGTTAATCAGCAGCTATTTGTAAAAATCTGAATCTTAATACTCATATGTAAGGGAAGCAAAGGTAATTTTAAGTATTTTACTACTCCTAACAATGAACTACCTCTCTCCTATTCCTTTCTTACCATGTTCAAAATATGAGAAATGAAGGGGGCTTATTAAAGGATTGTGCTGCCATTTAAAGGGATCTCAGCAGGTTGGAGATATGGGCAGAGGGGAATGGCATGAAGTTCAGCAAACTGAGTCCTGAACTTGTAGAAAACTAACCCCACACAATGGTACAGGGAAGCAGTTCTGTAGGAAGGATCCTGGTAGACAACTATGTATCGTGTCTTGACACACAAGTAGACCATGAGCCAATACATCATGCAAGCCCTGTGGACAAGAAGGTCCATGGTATCCTAGGTTGCATTAAGACAGCATTGTCAGCAGTTGTTCAGGGAGCTGATGCTACCCTTCTTCTTAGCCCTGGTGAGGCCACATCTGCAGCATCTGTGTCCAGTTCTGGACCCCTCCGTCTAAGTACACGGGAGTTGCTGACGTGAGTCCCGTGGAGGGCTACTGAAATGATTAAGGGATTACAGCATCTCTCATATGAGGAAAGGCTGCAAGAGCAGGGACTGGAGCTTGGAGAACAGAAGGCTTAGGAGAAACATTGTCGATGCCTATAAATATCTGTAGTGAGGATCAGGAAGATGGGGCCACACTCTTTTGAGTGGTGCCAAGTGAGAGTGCAGGAAACAACAGACACAAACTGAAAGACAAGAATTTCTGTCTAAATGTGAGGAAAAGCTCCTTTACTGTGAAGGTGACCGAGTATTGGCACAAGTTGCCCAGCGAGGTGGTGGAATCTCCATTCTTGGAGATATTCAACAGCCATCTGGTCAGTATCCTGGGCAAAATGCTGTAGGTGACCCTGCTTGAGCAGCAGGGTTGGATTACATGATCTTGAAAAGACCCGTCCAATATGATTTGTTCTGTGATTCTGAGAATAATTATAATCAGATATAACTAGTACATTTGATTGACAGAATAAGACAAGTAATGAAAAAAATGAAGAAGTGCTAGGCCTGACTGGCCCTGACCAGCTCCACCTGGAGCCACTCGAAACAAGGAGACCTCCCAGGGCCCAGGAATCCCATTTCAGTGCAGCCCTGAGCTCTCAACACAACACAGAGTATCTGTCTTCAGCCCTGACTGTGGCCCTGCCTGCTAGATGGACTGTGGACCTACACTGTAGGCAGCTTTTCTCCTGCATAGACCCCTCACACAGATATTACAGTTTGTCTTCAGTTCTATCTTTGGCCCTGCCTCCCAGATTGACTTTGGATTCACGTTTCAGCCTTGTCTCTAGTACCATCTCTGACCCCATCTCTTTTTGTTCCTGCCCAGACTCCCTTACTGGACCCTGGACCTTTTTCACCACTCATCTGGTGTTTTCAGTGAACCCTATAACCAGCGCCTGCTTCTGCCTGGCAAGTTCAGACCTGTGAGTGTGGACACTGCCTGTGCTCGGGTCACCTTTAGCTTCTGGCTTGTCATCCTTAAAGAGAAGTGACTCTCTCTTCCCTAACAAAAAGTCAGGATTTCAACACAGATTTGCCTTATTATACAAAAATTCTAAACCTGACATCTTTATTTACCTCTCACTAATACAGACTGCAATACCAAAAGAAAACTGCAGTATCTTTCAGTGAATGATAAAGACATAATTTAAGTGGGTGGGCAAGCTGGCACAGCTCAGGCAATTCACTGGACTGTTTGCATATAGATGAGGTTATATAAACCCTGTTCCTCTGGTCTGTGAGCTCCCCCCTGCCTGACTTTTGGACTCTCACTCTCTTGTATCTGGAAGATGAACTCTGAACCAACCTCCACTCCTCATAGCAGGAGCCTAGCTTCAGGGACTTAACGTTAACTCCTGAAGATAGTGTGAACACCTCTCTAAATTCTGGATGGCATTGTACTTCATCCTGCATGGCCTTTGATTTTAGAAATTGTAATAATACCAAGACAGCTTCCCAGACATGGCTAATAAACGATACCCGAGGCACCATTCCTTTCACTTCTGATTTGTCAAAGCTTGTCTCAGCAAGAGCTAAAATGGCCATACATACACTCTAAGTAAAAATGTACTAGTCAGGCTAGTTTCACAAACATTTTGCAACACCTTAAGGATTATGTCCTATACCACAAATACCACCTAAACTGGAGCTTGTTTCATAATCCCCAACACCGCCCATGGTTATTCCCTGGTCTAGATCTTTTCAGCTCTGTCATTCATTGTTTCAAAACTTTCACGTACTTTTTTTTTATAGCATAAATTTGAGAGGAATGGCTGGTCTCTATATGAATGTCATTTTCACATGCAAATAGGGATATTTATGCACAAACAAGATAATTTATTCTTTGTAATTATACTTTCTGAAAGACTTCAAAAATCCAACAAGAAAACAGAAATAGCACTAAGTAACTGAGACTATCCATCACATCTCATAAATACAAAACAAGTCAAATTGGACAACACATAAACAATAAAGTGATATTTATCCAAACATGAATGATAAACATGAATAATACACATTTCAGAAACAGACTCCAGAACAGTTCCAAATTTTTGATTAAGTCCTACTAGCAATGAATATCTTAACCTTGTCTGTTCAACATTAAGGGTATTTTTAATAACATAATAAGCTAAAATAAAAAGCTAAATATAGCAGAGGATAAAAGTAGCAAAACTAAAGTTTTAGAGAAGTTCCTGGTATTATGGTTGCTGAATTAGGGAGTAGTAACGCAAATAATTCTTGAAGGATATTAAGGCATTTAAATACATTATCTTCCTGAAAAGACATTGCTGAAACAATAAAATCTTGATTTTAATGTTAAGATCATAAATGCAGGTTAATGATCTGGATTAGAAGGCAATTCCTAACTTTAGTTAGTTCAGTATTCTAAATTACTTCATTTTCTGTAGGTGGAACTAAAACTAGAAACAATTCTGTGTGCTGTAAATTCTATAATAAGCCAAAGATTCTTAACTAGCATGTGATGTTCTTGTGATTGCTAGAAATCTGAGCTTGCAAGGATTCATATCTATGTAGTATCTACAGTATCTACATTGATATAGTATCTACTAGAATAAGAGGGACTGGTGAGTACATCAACTGAACTTTGAAGAAGTATCCAGATGAGGTCCTGGCAATGTGCTTTAGGTGACCTTGCTTGAACAGGGGCTTGGACTAGATGATCTCTTTCAGAGGATTCTTTCAATATCTACCATTCTGTGACTCTGTTAAACTGTTATTAATTCAATTTTTGCAGGCTTAGATACCCATACATATTTATGAGAGATGAATTCCATTTTCCCTTCCTGACTATCTTTGAAGAAATTAAAGATCTGACTTTAATTTGAATACAGTGTCCATACTTTTCAGATTTAATTTTTATCATGGTCTCACTTGCCACAACATCATTAACTCTAATACATTTGGTGCTCAAATACGATGGACAATATCCATGCCATCCCAGACAAATGACCGCCAAGGATATGGAGTAAAATTTTAGAGATTTGTCTTCAATTATCACATTATGCTATTTATTTAGTCTTTCAGAAGTAATAATATTCTAATCTCCTTAAAATATTTCCTGGACACACTGTGAAAGCCACATTTTTCAACACATTTTTTTACCTCCATTGACATGCTAATTCCTATTATGTGTACATTTTTAACATGGTATTGAACTTGGTTCTGCTGTGGAATAAATACATCATTTATGATGACTTGAAATAGCTTTTTACTTCTGGAATTACTGTAGGGTTATTATGAGAGTATCATAGAATGAGGTCATCATTTGCTAATAACTTTTTGAGCATAGCAATCATTCTGATATTAACTTTTTGAAATCTGCCAAACTGAATGCTTCTCCTGGACTGTCATGGTTCACTAAAGAAAAGGGCAAGTCCTCTGTCCTACTGGAAATAACTCTGAAAGTGTTTTAGGCCACTTCTCAATTTATGAGGTTTTCAAACAAATTATTTTATGTTAATTCTTTTATCTCTTGTCTAAATTGGCAAGGTTGTGCAATATGTAACTCTATGGGCACAAAAACATACAATATGGACAGCTCAGTGATTTAGAGACGTAACTGACAAAGGAAAAGATTAACTGGGAAGAGCAGATTGCAAAGTTAACACACAGAAAGTTTTGAGAACTTTTCAAGGGACCCATTAGGGACCGATTCAGCACTAACAGATTCCAAAAAGTAATGTGACAATTATTTTGAGGAACTTCCTCAACCAGTTAATTTTGTTTTCGTTCATATCAGTGCAATTTTGTAAGGCAATATGATAGGCTATTGCATTCAAACTTTTAAAATGAACATAGCTTCTGTGATCTTCTGCACAGTAATGCACAGAATTCTTCTTTACATTACTGTCAAACAAGCTGAAACATCAAACTACTCGACCCTCCATATTAATATTAGTTGTTGCATTCCTGACCTTTAGCATCTTGGAAGTCCCAGTCTAAAGAAAATGTGTTTTTCTAAGTTGTGCATTCGATGTATTTATCTCTAGACTTTATTAGCATTCTCAAGACAAATATCATGAAAAGAGATAAATATGATATAGGATTACCTCATGCCATATATCTTTCTTACTAACATGCATGTCTTCTTTATAACTCAGTAATTCTCACTCTTTTAAAGAACAGTTATTTGATATGAAAATATTAGAAGGAAAAAAAAAACAGAAACAAGGGTCTTTTAAGAACAATGTCAAGCACAGAATTCAAAGTTTTATAATGAAACAAAATGAGGCCAGAATTACCAAAATTACTTTACTGGAAAGTTACATTTGATATGGGGAAATAACTTGGAAAAGTCTCAGTGTATTAAGTCAGTCCAAATTACATCTTAATCTGCTAATTAAAAGAGAGTTTGTGGAAAATCCTTTCCTCAAGTAGAGTCCTGTTGCAGAGTATGTAAATTTAGTATGACATGGTCACAAGTAGACAACAAACAAAATTGGTAACCATCAGGCTATATATATTTACTGTCTGATGAATGTCAATATTTATGCTTTGCTATTCAGTGTCAGTCTCTGTTCCTTTTAGAAAGCCTATCCCAAAGTGAATTTTTCACATGTAATGACTGAGTTACTTTACAAACAGTTTTCAAAAAAGAAGACTACCATGGATCACAAAACACATGGACAAACAGAGACAAAAGGCATATGCTGAGATGATAGAGTGAAAATTCAAAGAAAATGTATCAGAATTAGAGACTGCATGTGTAAATATAAATCTGGTGAATTACATTTTTACTGCATTTTCAGTTTACATCTTTATTTGTAGTAGGCTGTTGTATAAACAGCTCTGATGAATTGGTATATGAAGAGCATATAGCTGAATATTACATTTGTGATACGTTAGGGTAAAATTGCCAATATAATAGGAATACATGAATAACATAAACTGAAGGAAATACTTGTGGCTTTTTTGTATCAAAACAAAATATAGCTAAAGGCTCTGCATTTTTCCTGCAGTTTTCCTACTCTTCTTTAAGGTTTGTTTTGGGATTCTGTGGATCATTAAAACAGGTACATCTTTATTTCTTGTTTCATAATGCAGAAGTCAACAAAAAATTAATCCACTTATTTATGATTTCTTCTGTAGAATTTGTATGATCTTTGGGTAAGCTGTGTGGCATGCAATGAGTATCATGTTCTCAGTAAATAAATGCCAGAGCATTTTCTTCTAGACAATTTACAACTCTATGACTTCAATTATTGACTGTCCTATAAGCTATGCAATTACCTACACTTAAATTACCACTCATGTAGTCTGAAATGCAGGAAAAATAGCAGGTACCATTAAATTAAGCAAAATTCTGAATCCAGAGAACAACGATTGACTCCTAACCAAAAAGAAGTTTCCAGTGCTAGTCAAAAGGAGTCCAAGAGATATGATGAGACTACCAGTGATGATGAGTCAGCATCCCTCATCTTCCATGTCATACTCAAGTGACTATAGCCAGACAACTGACTGGATACACATATCTTGGTTAAGTATTGAGTGTTAGAGTTGCCTGTGAAAGTGTATGACAAAAATCAATTATGTTTAAAACAGACATCATCTTCCTCTCCTTAGTGTCTCATATTGACTTCAGTTATATGACTATATATTACTATCTACAGAAATTCTGGCATCGTAAGTTAAAATTTTGGGCTCATTTTATAGCTGTGAAATATCAGAATTAAAACCGTGCATATAAGGAAGAGTAGAATCAGGTTAAAATGTGTGGTCCTATTCCCTATGGTGCAATCCTACAAGTGGCAATACAGAGGTCATAGAGTTACAGTTTAAAAATTGCAAACTGCCTATGTATTTCCTATTAAAGAAGCATGAAACAGCATTGGTAGCAGCCACCAGCTTTTAGGGTTTTCTTCTCCCATCAGTCTTCTTTTTTATCAGTAAGAGTCAGGATCCCTAAGCCTTTTCTTTTTTCCCCTCTCTATGATACCACAGCTATTTTAGTCTTCTTTGCACAGCACTGTATCAGCTTCAATGGGAAAGTGGGAGTTGGGAGTGATGCTATCCTTATTTTACAGTCTGGTTGTTAAGCTTGCCTGTTGCAAAGCTAGCATTGTGGGTTCGAAACTGTAGGCTTAAGAGATCTCCAACTTTCTGAGATGGTGCATGGCTCATTTTATTAAAATACATGAATTAAGCCCATTTTATCAAAGTGCTTAGTTTAACCACACTGAGAGTTAAAAGGGGGAACTGCTGCAAAATAGACCCTGAATTATAATTGCAATATATACTTTAAGATGTATAACTTACCACTATGAAAACTGCCTTATGCCAAAATGCCTACACATATCTAATTAAAATTCAGGCTTAATTAAGTACTTATATTTTATCTGTTTTCTGCCCTTAAGGAAGGAGGATGTTAACAGCTTTGGAGGAAGACCACTTTGCCAAAATTACAACCATATGGCATCAAACAGGAAAAGACCAGTCTAACAAGGCTGTATTTGCTAAAAGAAAGATTTCTTTTGAGTGAAATTTTAGCTTTCATAGGCAGAAGCGCACAAGGGAAAATGAAGACTTTGTGTCTGAGCAGTGGCACTCCAGATTAGTGAAAGAAGAGATGGAAGAAAAAAAGAAAGCTGAGCACGTAGCTGCTTCAGTCAAAGGCCTGAGCAGTTTCAATTACATGTCATAGTTGTACCAGGTAGAGCATGAACTCTTTCTCCACTAACTCAGCTTTCCTGGTTGTAACCCCACCTGATTCCATGTCTTCCTGCTGTGAATTTCTACCACCTAATATCTGCTTTATTTCCCAGTCTTTGTACTCAAGCTCATGTCCTATAGAATGATAAATCTGAAGAGGAAAATTTCTTGCATTTTTCTCCATAATGAGTATTTAAATACAAAGTTTTCAGAAGAAAGAGGAGTCATCAATAACAATATCCTTGCTCCTGTGAATATAGGAGGACCAAAAAAAAAAAAAAAAAAAGAAAAAAAAGGTAATTTTTTGATTAATGCCAACAATTTTCTCCTGATATCAAAGGCCAGGAAAGCTCTACTAAAAAATACAAAATTCCATGAACTATATTTATCTATATGTGACATTAAAACTGTAATATATGACACAGAAACACAGATATCTACTACTAGATGCATCCAGAAGCTATAAATTCTGAATACAGCACAGGCCACTGTAGCTCTGCTATTTTCAAATGACAGCAGCTGGTGTAGCTTTAACTCAGGTGTACCTATCAGTATTTTACAGGCTTCCTTCCTTCAGACAAACTCTAGAAGAGTCTCAGAGACTCACAGCTCTCTGAATTTGTGGGCAAGATAAAATATATTGCTAAAATAAATATTTGAAAGGAGATTTGACTGATAAAAACGTCTATTATACGGTATAACTCCATTACAACACCTCTACAAGAAACAATCAGAATCTGTTGTATTAATCTTTGAAAGTCACTAACTGTGTTAGTCTCACTCAGTAAGTAACAGCTGGAGTCTTGACATGGATACTGAGACATAGATAATGAATCTCACAAGCATAGGAAAGGCACTGTTCTTGCAAATGCGCAGAAAATAAATTTTGTAAAAAACAAATTTGCTAAATGCAACAATTTTTTTTTCTCAACTGAAAAAAAGCCTCATGCAATAAGGTCCAAGTTATTATTGCAGATAAAAAAAAAAAAACAGGAAACTGTATCCTGTATTCTTTCAGGTCGAATAGTGAAGCTGCTCAAGGGACAGGTATTTTGCCTAGCTGACCACAGAAACTCTGAGTACTGTATATGTGCATGCACATACCAGCTGGGCAGTGCATTTACAGACAGCAACCAAAAAGCAAAGTTATTAAATTGTAAATTATTAAATTATAAATCAGCCTCTATATGCTAGAACACATTAGCCACAAGTGGTTCTCTCAAATGCCCAGTTCAGCTTTAAACTGATTGTAGATTACTTTGATGCAGAATCACCTTTTAACATTAATTACCACTGATTTAATTGATCTGACTTGAAACTTTTTTAAGCATGATGACAATACAATAGCCATTAACCATGTTAAAAATATTTATCTCTAAAGTAGATAACTCTTTGGTTACTCTCTGTGATTGACTTGCAAGAGTAAATAAACTCTGAATCATATACCTCTGAACTGCTATTAGCCTTCAGTTAACACAAAAATGCGGCTATGAATGTCCTGAAAGACTTTTTCATTTTTAACTGTGGAACAATTTGTTTATAATTAGGGGAAGAAAATATGAAATTGTAGAGGGCTTTTTTGATTTGTTTTGTTTTCCTCGAGAAGTGCAGATGGCTGATATTTAAACATACTTGCTTTTCTAAATCTTTGCGGAATGTATATAACTAATCAGTGTAAGTAAAAAAAAAAAAGTATTTCAAAATGTACTGGAAAGGAGTTAAAACAGACAGCTAATCCATTCAACTGCCTCAAGCCAAGGCCAGTTTTACCCCAACCATTTTTCTTACTTTT
>JAVCKT010010040.1:0-14206 GCA_032273925.1 Rhynchotus rufescens | reverse complement strand
TGAACATACGTCCATTGGTCATTCATTGGGCTTGTTCCTCGCTTGCTAAAGGGGTAACCCTAAACCTCTACCAAAAGCCCAAACAGCTGTTGCATACAGAGGCAGGCCTCAGTTTGCTAAGAAGACATTGATCAATCGTACTGTTGTTCCTCCAAACGGATCAGGCACCACAGCCAAAAAGCAGCAGCAGAACATCCGGCTGGTTAGGGAGCATGGGGTTACAACTTTGAGGCACACACATACTCCACAAGCAACAAGCTGCAGGCTGTCACACTGATCAGCCTGGGAGCAAGGCACACTGCAGTCAATAGTATTTTGTGACACCAGGAACTGCAAGTGTATTTCATCTCCTAACGCATCATCCTGCATCTTCCTAATGTCATATTCACTTATGAGCTTAGCATCAGCCAGACCTCCAAATCAAAATTGTGTTGCTCAATCAGAGGTCCAACAGCATCATAAACCTTCCTAGACTTAGAAGCACATCTTGCTGTGCTGATTTTTGACACTCCACTATATTCTCCTCAAGTCCCTTGCTTTGGCAAGCGATGGGTGGATGGACAGATGAAATTTGTAAAGCTTTACAGAAGCCAAGAATAGAAGAACTCCCTCTATCAAGGTGATTTTCTGCAAGGCAGGGGGTGAAGAACTCCCCATCCAGAGCAAAACTCTGTGCTCAAAGCCTGCAGCTATGTTTTCTGTAGCCTTAAATCACTGATCGCTTCTGGCCTTACAAAAGAGAAGTACCACAAAAGAGAAGTCCACTATGAGCAGTCTTGAGTGTGAACTTCAATGCAATCAGCAGCCCAGAGCTTTAAAACAGGAGCTATCTTGCAGTTATGGTTGGTGCTCTGAAACATGAGAAGTGATGTTACATGAAAACAACATGTGGCAATATTTAAATTTATCTTTCAGTATCACAACTTACGGCTGTAAACTTTTATTATAAAAAAATGCAGCAATGGCTATGTACAAATCACTGCTGACGCATTATCTGAGCTGTTTCAAACTATAGCTTCATATTATTATCCTAGCCTCAAGACTTGGCCATTTGCCTACCTCTAAGTTACCCTCCACAGCCAGAAGTACCTGACTCCAAGCCCACAAGTCTTGGCACAGGCAAAATTGCCGTAAATACTTCGGAAAATCTGTGCTACCAATGCCTCAAATGCCAAATCTTGTAATATTTAATGGCATATTCTTTGGACCACTAGAAGATTCTGCTTGCTCTTTAAGTATTCTTGCGAAGGAAACTGCTGTTTTCAAAACAGATTCCTCATCCTCAAATCCTCCACTTGCATTCAAAGTTTCCTGACATCAGTGCAGTCCCATTCCCACAAGGCAAGGGATGCACTGTACCCAGCATTACATTTGGATGGCAGCGGTGGAAGGGAACTGGACTGCCTGTCCTCCCTCCAAATATTAGTCTAGAAAGAAATTCATCATTTAAAAGATAGAAGCAAGTCAAAAATAGCCATCTGGAGGAGTGAAGTTTGTCAGTTCAGTGGATGTCTTCCTGAAGAATTATAGTGTGCAATTCATATCAGTGCTTGAAAAGAAGTACTCATTTGGCACTAGAATGAAGTTGGTTCAACTCATCCCCAGTGAATCTCTTTCTCTAAACTCAATATATTTTTTTAAGAAATATCTGAAATTTCTGATCTACTGAACAGTTTTAATAGCCATTGTGAAGGAGGCACAAATCCAGGCAAAAAGGATGCAGGGGAACAGGTTTCTTCCAAAAAGAACTGAATTTCAGCCTATTGGCTAGGAAATAGATGCCATGCACTTGACTGTATAGAAAGGAGCTACTCTGCAGAGAAAACTGGCCAAATGATAGTGAGAAATGCCAGGCCCAGCAAAAGGATGATGCCTGGGACTGAGGCTAGCCTTTGTGTGTCCTCATAGCCACAGGGCACTGAAAGAGGTCTGCCCTGGAAGCACTATTTTGCTCAGACAAGCTACACATCACCACTAGCTATCATAATTTTTCTCCTAGAAAAGTATTTTGAACTGAATGAGAAATATTTCTGGCAGTCTGTCATAATTGCTCTACCACTCTACTTTGCTATTCCTGTGCTTTTTTTCCAGGTTTTAGGCCAGGTTAGTGAATGAAGATACTGTGAGTGAAGACTGGCCCACTGCCACAAAGGCTGAACATAGCCTAGTGCAGACAATTTCCAAAGGTCTTTTCATATTGTTATAATGCAGAAAAGGAGGGGAAAAAAAGAGGAAAAAGAAGGTAGTACATATTGTCATACACAAATTCTTGATTTCAAAAAACAGGAGTGCTTTTTAGAACTGCACATCACATGAGGAACATCATAGGTTCCACTAGCTCACTTTAACAGGAGTGAAATGGTGAAAGAATTCAGGCAAAAACAACTCATTAAGAGTAAGTAAAAAAACTCCATGGGAATTACAGCATCACAACACTAAACAAGTCAGTTTACTTGAATATAACACAGAACAAGAATGTAACACAACTAGCTGCATTACCTTCGTGACAGAGTCATTAACATTGATGGCTGGCACTTTCAGGGTCCCATTGGCCTTCATCTTGTACAGGTTGTGAACTCCAGTGGTTGTCTCTTCTGAAATACCTCTAATCCCTATGAGGAAAGCAGAAGGATTCATCCTAGTTAGAAACAACACTGCACACAAACACATCTAGATGCTGGAGCATCTTCCAGAGGCCTCCGTTCTGGATGCGCTCTGCAGGGAAGACATGAGAAACCTCATGGGTGCTTTCAAGCACAAGTCTGAGGCTTCAAACAAGTTTCTCTCTCACAAGGATAAATTTTTCTGGAAGAACAGGATTGAGGAAGAAATCAGCTGAAAAAACACAACAGATGCCAGAAGGTAAAGTTTTCCAAAGAAACAATGAGCTACTCTTGCCCATTCCTAAAATTAACAGACTAGCAAGAAAAGGGAGGGATGACTCCAAATAAGCAATTTGGAATTTGAAAGCATTACTGATTTCGTCTTCAACTGCCCTTCTCAGACAATATCCCATTTCCAGCTGTGGGAGGAAGAGCAACAGTTAGACAAAGATCACAAGAAGTCTGTGGCAGAGGCAGATATAGATCCTGGTTTCCCAGTCCCCAGGCACAAAACTGATCTCTTAGATCATCCATAGCACTCGTTCTATAGCAGTTAAAATATATGCATTAATGCTTCGTTACCAATGCCAGAACTATTTGTGAGTAGAAGGGGAGAGGGTATTGATACCAGCCGTACTATGTATTTTAGGGAGGAAATGAAAAACAGAACATGCCCAGGAGGAACTGCAGAGGGATCAGCTCCATTAGATCTACCAAACTGAGTAGATAAAGCACCGAGCAGCCCAAAAACACAGAGATTTCACAGTGAGAACTGACTCTAGACCAAGGAGCAAGGAAGGATGAGGTGCTACTCCGGTCCTTCACAAAGTGGATGGTAAAAAAGCCTTCTCATTCAAAATGGGTAAGATAGCCACCTCAGTGGTGTTTCTAAAGCTTAGTTCAGTCCTGTGAGGTGACTTGAAGGGAACAGAGAGCCTAGGTAAGGCTCTAAAGCACTTGGATCAATGAATAACTCAAATAAGTTCCCATCCTCAGTCCTCCTGTGGTTAATCCGCTGTAGTGGTAACTAAACACCACCATCCTTCCACAGTCTGGACAAAAGTAAAGCAAAACTCAAGTTTTATGGGAATTAATAGTAGATAAATACATCTTTGTTTGAAAACTCAACATGGAGTAGGAGGCCAGGGACAAAGCCCTGCCTAGAAGCACCAATATCCTTGTTCCAAATGACATCCACAAGCTGAAGTCGTAACTGCGTGACCCTGTTTAGGTGCTTTAGGGACCCTGACATTTCAAGGGCCTTTTGACTTGGTAGCCAGTTGTCTACGACAAGTTTGTCCAGATATGCTGCAAACTCTGGATAGTTCTCCTCTCTAACCTCTCAATAACACCTCATTGCATATAAATTGAATTTGCCTAGTTGCTACATAGGGCAATCCCTTGACTACTTTGAAAAAAAAAAAATCCTATCTGCATAAGAAGTTACTCCTAATTAAAAAGAAACACAATATGTTTTAGAATAAACCTATGAAGCCTGGCTGAATTTCAGATGTAGAGGACATGATAATCACTTTTGTTCATTCAGATCTTGAGGTGCACTGTAAGACACCTATTTTACTGAAGTATGACACACGGGATGCGGGAGAGGCAGAAGGAAATAGGAATTCTGCTCAATAAGACAGAAATTACCAATAATAGTAGCAGGATTTTATAAAGAGATCCATGTAGCTTGTAGCATGGATCTTTTTATAAAGAAATCCATGTAGCATCCACTTGTAGCTAATTCAGACTTACATAAAAAGACAAATGAAAACAACGAAGTTGTTTTCCATAAGTCTGAGATTTGTGCTGAGATGTTGTCTCTCCACACAAGTGACCACTGTCACTTGCCACTGCTGTCCCCTGCCATCCTCCAGCAAAATCCAGAAAGTTGCTTATGCAGGGAAGGCAATCTTGCATTCCTGTCACAGCTGAAAGACTAAAATGTGTTTAAAAAGTCACTCTCAAAGCTCCAGAAGCCTTAAAACATCCAGGAAAGCAGCTCACTGCATCCCACCACTATCTGGGACACGTGTCTGCAGGACAGGCGCTCCAGAGCAGGGGAGCGGGCACCCACGATGCCCCCTCGCCCCGGCACCTGCAGCGGTCTCAGCACCCAAGGGTAGCCCACGCTCCACAGGGAGATGTCGCCGCCTAGCGCTGCCAGGAGAAAAGGCTCCAAGACCTTTGGAGAATGTCCTGCACGGAGGGAACGGGAAGAATGCTCTTACCAGCAGAAGGCTCCCAGGCGTAGCGACTGATCTTAAATCATCTGACCTCCTTTAGCTTGGCTGGCAACATGCTCTTCTGGGTACAAAACTGTGCTTGGTGCTTTCAAAAACTGCTGTGAACTGCTGCACCCCTAGGTGAACTATGCAAACCATGCAGACAGACCACTTCGGTTTAAAATCTTCAAGTTTGACTCAGATTATCTTTCAAAATGGAATCTGCACAAGCGACAGATGCCTTGATAGAGTCTAGAAGACTGGAAGCATTAGATTTCTTCATGCCCAGTATTAGAAATGCTACTTCTCTCAAACACTAGGTCCTAAAGAGCTCCTAGTGGAAGCTGGGTCACAAATTTCAGCCCCGCAGCAGCTTTGCAGCTGTCTTGGGGAGACAGATTTGGCTTCTCTCACTAGCAGGTCAACCCAAAGCAGGCCAGAGGGCAGCCCAGACTCACTACTCTTAAAAGAAATGGACAGAAAGCAAGAGATATTAGCTCTCCCTTTTGCTTCCTGACCAGTTAGAAGTACCCCTATAAATAGGGGCCAGCACCTCTACAAGGAAATATGACTCTCGATTAGGCTGATTTGCCCCCAAAGGTCTGTTTCATCAAACTTTCAAGTCTTAGGACAGCCACCCTCAACTTGGTTTCATGTAGACAGAACAAGTTCAGGCTTTTGTACTTTCAAGGCTTGTTTGGAGAGGCAAGACAAACCAAAAGAATACTGTCTATGGCACAGCTAGATAGGCTAGCCTTAACAAGTCTCCAAAAAGCAGCAGTTTACCAGAAATGACAGTTTTCTACTAGAACTGACTCAACTAGGTACAGTTGCTTCCTTCCTGTGAAGGAAATCATTTCTATGAGGCTGTGGCAGAGAACTCCAACTCAGAACTGCATCCTCTCTTCTGGTCTACCTGGAGAGTGAGACACGCACTCCCACCTTTCTTCAAAGGCTCTCCAAGCTGAAATATCTATGCTTAGACTTTTCTTTACGTTTAAGATACCTTTACCTTCAAGAACTTGATGTCATAACCTTCACTGACCAAGGTCCCCCTGGTGCCCCAGGCAACATTTCCATCTGGGCTCATCTATTTCGAAACTCTGCAGTAAGAAACACCACAGGCATCACTAGTTTCAGTGACATTTTGCAAAATGGACTTAACTATGGAGAAGAGCCTACAGCAAAGACAAGTCTGAATTGAAAAAAAAACTTGCTAAATATTCAAACCTGCTTTGCTCTCCTATCTGATAAATGAACACATCCACATTAATGGATCATAACTGATCCAGTGTTCTCATTCCTCTCTGAAGAAGATCTTTTGCAGAGATTTGAGCTCAGATGGCTTTCTCCACTCTTCAGGTCTTAAGTTTTCTCTCTATTTATCCTGGTTGGAGGGACACTTTAGTTTACAGGAATAAGCCAATAGTATAAAGTCATTCTGCCCTCTAATGGCAGGTTGGATTAAGAGAGAGAAAAAACTTGTGGTGTTAAGTAGACACATGGAAATTCTCAACAATTCCTAATTAAGGAAAACTTGAATGAACTATAGAGACTAATTTTCAACTGTTAGTTTAGTCCTAATGTGCAATTAACCTCTATTTATTGTACAAGTGGCTAGACATGGAAGACAGACAGTTCATTCAAATTTGGCCAGCGAAGCTGTCCAATCCTTAACGGGCAAAAGGCACTTTCAGCTGCCCCCTTCTATGCACAGCTCAATTGCATGTGCTAATATCTGAGCAGCAGAACCTTTGCTAGATCCTCAGCTTTCCCCACATCTCCAAAAACAGCACATGCTGAGACATCTCCCACGCTCAAGGTTCAGTCTTTCCCAATATTGTGCCTGCTCTGCAGACATTACTGACCCTAGGGGCCCTATCTCTCCTCTAAACAGGTCATTGAACTGTGACATTAACCATTTTCAGTGACCTTCAAATACCACAAGCCCTTGATATTTATTAGCCTCTAATTATCTTCAGGGTACCAAAACATGCTGGATACTACATTGGTATTTGGTAAATTTAAGCAATCTTTGCAGCGCAGCGCTCAGTGCCAAGCTCAGTTAAGGAGATCAAGACTACATAGTGGACCCATTTCAGGAGGTTTTCCTGTTTCTGAGGATTGCTGGACTCAATAGCAAAACAGACCAAGTTCTGTCAGCTTGCACAGAGATCAGTCTTGGCAAGTTTGCTGATTTGCTGCAAGAAAGATTTTCAGCTCTCAGTCCAGATGCCCCACACATTTGGGCAGCAGAAATGTTGACAGGTAAAGACATCTGGCCCAGGCTCTTTAAAAATGCATCTGGAAAGGTCATTCCTGTGAACTCAGGAATCAACTCCAGGTCCAAGGGATGTTGCCTTTGATGGCAGACCAGAAAGGGATGCAAAGACAGGAGACAACTCAAGGACCATTGCTTCACTTCACCATGCAGAAACAAGTAAAATAGAGGGGACTAGAGGGCAGAATAAAGGGACAAACAGCAGGAGTTCAGACATGTGGAAGACAGCTCAGTGCAAACAGCACAAGGAACAGGGATACAGTACAGATGTTACATGTGTGCAGCAGAGGAACAATTCTGCAGAATAGAGGATAGGAACATGACAAATTTTTGAATCTGCAATAATGGCAGGAGACCAAATGTGGTGACTGATCTTGATGGTCCTTGGTATCAAATGGCAGGAAAACAAGAAGACATTTAACAACAGACAGAGCCAATCTAGGAAGCAAAGTCAAACTTTGACGGAAAAGTATGGATCTGAGCATGGCTGAACAGATAAAGGAAATATGAGAATAGAGTTCAGATAATATGAAGGTTTGCACTGCAGAAGAACAACTGACACCAGGCTCAGGGTGACAAAAAGTGAAACCAGTCACACAAGCAGTTTCTCTTCCTTGCTCACTGACCCTCAACGAGCGCAGTGACAGGGAGCCATCGCAGCCTTCTACATTTGCACAGCTCCGAGACCTGCTGCCTTCTCATCTTTTCCCCCCACCTTATCTTCCTCTTAAAACAGCACCAGAGCCAGGTCAAAGTTGATCCAGTTCAGCAACCTCACTTTGAAGGACCACAAACAAGCAGCAGCACACCTCACAGCATCAGTTCAGTTTCTCTGTGTCCTATTCCTGTTCATTTTATTTTTCCATATCCTAGATCAAACAGGCCCTTTGGCATCACCAGGCCTCCGTGTCTTGCAGCAGCAGCACAGATGGACACTGTCAGAGCTAAGGAGAAGCTGCCACACTCACTGGCACAGATCAGTGCACTACTGCAGCTCAGGCCAAATTCACTCCAGATAAATCATTTTACACAAACACATCAGCCACATCATCCAAGCTACTCTCAGCTCTACTAACCTATATCTACAGTAATGAATCAAGCAAGAGGCCCAAACCTGATTCCATCAGCATCTTTGCCAACAAACCAGATAATAGTGAATGTCTTGTAGGTTTTTATCCTGCAGAAAACTGCTCCCTGTAGAATGTCTGCAGGTTGTCATGAATTCATCCACATGTGCACTAAGAGGATGAGGAGGGTAAATCATTAATCTTTCAAAAATATTATTTGCAAGCAGCAGCCACTCAATAATTTTAAGACACAACCCATCTCCAGAAGCCCCAAAAGCTTTACTTTTCATTTTCAGGTAATCGGTATAGAACAGGATGGCCAGAAGGACAGGTCACAGCAAGTACAAAGAAAAGAGAAACAAGAAGCTCCTCTGTAAGAAAGTAATTCTGATCTTGGACTGTAAGTAATTTTCATGGATACACTGTAGCCTGTTCACAGATTCTTGTCTTCCCGCCGCCCCACTCTCTTCACCCCTTTAAACGAGCAATGGATTCCCAGGGAATCCCAAGAGCAGCTCTGTCTGATGTTACAAGCTGTGAGTTACCTTTCAAAAGCTGTGGGTATTTGGTATGGACTAGGTTGGTCAGATCTCCACCATCATCCAAAATCATGTTAAGAGGCTGCCCATCCTTGAAGTACAGGGTCTGCTCAATGCACCACAGATACTCCTCGTCCGTCTCTCCTTTCCAGGCGAACACTAGGCAGAAACACACACATACAGGTAGCCAGTTTCTTACTCAGCACGCAGCAAAGTAGATCCTTACCCACACACGGAGGCCATAAAAACACTTCTGCATTGGGAAAGATATTAGCACAAGCAAAAGTGAATTCACCTTACGTTGCAGGTCACAAACTTGATCAAAATTGTATTTGCTCCCTTCTTACTCCTCTACATCAGGAAGAAGAAATCAAAACAAATCAAACTAAATGGACCCCAGCAATGCCCCATATTCTCCCTTATTTCACCCTGTGCTGCTAGGAATTGGAAAGAAACACTGGATATACTGATACAGGCAGATGAAAAACAACTATAGCAACAGCTAGCAAAACAGAAGAGGCACCATACACTTCACCATGAATTAAGCACCAGGTGTAAGCTCTTTAGCAACCTTCAAATTACATTCTACTCTCCAGCCCAGTGCTAAAATCGAAGCTGCTCTTCTCTGTTCTTGTTAGCACATGTGACTAGATCAGTAGCTCTACCACTAGCAACAGGTTGCCACTGCTAACATGTTTTATCTAGCACTAGCAAAATTTTTGCCTTTCCAGGCATCTGTATTCCCGATTTCACTCAGTACTTGAATTACAGTAGTACTCTGCTATTCAAACACATTAACCTTACAGTTTACATATCCCAAGTTGGGATATGTTCTAAAATTGCCCTATTTTCATTGTTTATATAGAATGTTTTAAATCCATGCTACAAAACCAAACCTGCAACTTTTTTTCCTGTAGAAATCAATATCTCGCATTGCACAAAGAATCGGCGTTCCTTAAAGACCTGGTAAATTCAGTGTGCAAGAGGTAATACTAACACAAAGAGCAAGTAAGGCAGAGGTCAAATGTTTAGACAAACACTCCACTCCAGGCTACTCTTAGCTGAATTTGGGATGTTATTGAGAACAGTGAGGAAGGTGATATCAGGTCTGGACAGTCTCTCATGGTCCCCTGATAACATATTCCAGAGACAGGCAGGAGGTGATGCCCACAGGGGCCAATGGATGCACAACTTTTTTTTGTTACCTTAAAAATGTATGACAGGTGGGAAAAGATTCATAGCAAAAGGTAATCGTAACAGAAATGGAAAACACTGTCCAAAGCACAACTAGGTTGTCTAAAAATGAGATTTAGCTTCTGGCAGCACTCAGGATCAGGCCATGCAGTTCCTAACATGCAGACTCATGAGGACTGTATGTCCCAAAACTGAACAATGCAGCAGACAGCTTAATATAATCACATTGAGGAGCAAAACATTGCTATTTACCATAAGGACACAAAAATAAAACAGCAGCATTTTGATCAGTCCTTTCAGGGATGTTAGACTACAAGACAACTGGCCCGGCCCTGGCCTTAAAGCATTCTGAGCATTGACCCTGTGACTGTCACAGGGCACACTGCAGTCAACATCTCCTCCCCAAGACCAGTTAGCACCAGGCTTACTGGAAAGCACCAGACACCTGTTTCTGAACACACCTACGCACCAATTTCTTTATTGCCTAGCCAGTTTAATCACCTTAACTGACCAGATTTAATGCTACCAGCAAACAACCTGAAGCCTTTGTAGTCTAACACAAGCTCAGTCATTCCCAGGAGTGCTAGACTGTCTGATGCAATATAGCTCGAATTAAATGTCCTATTGTGTAAGAACCACTGCTTTGATGCAGTATTTGTATCCTAAAGCTTACTCTTAAGAACTTGATTTGCACACAGTTTGATTTAGCTAGCACAGGCAGTATACACTAATTTATCAAAGCCAAATGAGAACAGACTTACCAGGGATACCAGCTTTCGCAATAGCAGCTGCCGCATGGTCCTGAGTTGAGAAAATGTTACAGCTTGACCATTGTACCTGGAAAACAACCAAGGTTTTATTTACTGATCAAAGTTCAGAGATATCAGACATTCTCTTCCAGAAACGGGAGTTAAAAGGGGAACAAGAGCAGAGACATATTAGCGCAAATTTCTGACCTTCTCAGTAGCTCTGCAGAAGCTACAGGATCTAAGTAGGACAGGGAGAATAATGCTACTTAGGGAGGGTGCACAACAGAGTTTCAGCTGTGCCAAACACTCAGCCATCTCCTTTCCCTTGACAGCCAGAGCACACATTCAGCTATAGATCTGCAGCAAGTGCACAGTATGGTGAGTTTAGAAAGCCTGAGTCACTAAAGTTCAGATTTTCAGCAGAGCCACGTAGCAAGTGCCCAGTGAGGAAGTGGACACACAGCAACACATCTGCTGGAACTCAGAAGAGTCAAAAATGCAGCTGAAACACTACATTCAATCAATACGCAATCTGTAAGATTATGCTCACCCAACTCTCACTTTGTGCTCCAGGCATGGAAGTTTTTCCAGCTGAGCTAAGCAATTTCCACCTAGATTTCATAACTAGGTTCAGGCACCTAGAAAAGCAACAGCATGTTGCTGAGTTTCATTGAAAAGTTATCTGTGAATCTGTTGCAACTCACCAGCTCCCTGGAAAGCTCTGCATCTGACAGACACATGCTTGAGTTCTTACTCTATCCCCTACAAGGATATCCCCCTGACTGGCAGGTATGCATGTTTATTTATAAAAAAAACTTAAGGAGAGACAACAATAAGGTATAATAATCCTTTATCCTGTTTTCACAGACTCATACAATTTTATGAAGAATTAATACTCTTCAGAGCAAAGCTACAGTAGCAAGCACTGTGGTTACCCATTTGGGCCTACGCACCCAGTGTTTGTTACTAAAAACACCTGCAAGGAGTGTAGGAAAACAGAAATCATGAAGTCAAGCCCTATCCCTCCTCACCTGCGTTTTTTATGAGCTTCCACCATGGCAGTGCAGATGCCATAAGGAGGTATCACAAAATTCAAAGTACAATGAAAATCTGTAGGTTACTTATGCTGGAAGCAAGATGCAAGATAAAAGTCCCTTTTCAGCTTTGCATCCCCAGATGTTTTACAGCAGTTTGAGAAAATGACAAGGACCCAAGAATAACTGCTCCCTGGTTATGAAAAGGACGATTTTAAGCATCATTTATAGAACTCATGTAGACCTGAGGCAGAGTATAGCATCTTTGCTGGCCTAGCCTAAAAAATGGGATGCCAAATCCACTACAGTGCACAGTGAGCTCTGGAATACGCTCTTCAGCTCTGAACAGCAGAACAGCGTGCAGCCTACAAGTGTCTGGACCAATCCCACACTTCGGGGCAGAAAACCTACAGGGAGAAGGGATTTCAGATGAAATACTATGTGCTTAGCATAATCCAGCTCAGGAGAAAAAGTATGTGGATTATATTAAGAGGCCCTAGCCCTCTGCGACACTTGGATTTTATTCTGAAAGCCAAGCATAGGACATGATGCAGTAGGTGGCTTACAAGCCCCTCAACCTTTAATGCACACCAAAGAAACCAGCCCAAAGTCACACAGTGAGTTCAAAACCAGTGGAGTCCCTGATCACTGAAACAGTCTCCCCTTTGTGCTTCCTGCACAGCTCAAGGGCCAGCAGGAGCCCTCAGATGGCTTCATTAGTTTTCGCTGACTTTACCAGGACATGATGTGGTCCTTAATCCAGGTTAATCTGTGCTGGAGGCAGCAACTAAAGATTCAGCATTAGCAGCATACCAGCAACAACAGTGCATGCCTGAGCACAGCAGAACTGTGTGGGCGCAGCTTTTGGCACAGCTCCTCAGGGTGCTGTACAGACAGCTGCTTTCAGGCCACAGGGGCTGCTGAAACCACCATCCTAGCCCTGACTCAAATGGTCAGGAAGATGGAATTTGCCTGCAATCCCAAGGCACACGTATCTGAGGTGACAAGCCTTTTGCTGAAGGAATGAAGAGGCAAGGCATCTACCTGGAGACTGCAGAGTGGTCTCTTCTGAGAGATGAGAAAACATGCCAGAATCACATAGGGTAGTTACAAGAACAGAAGCATTGCCCTAGACAGAGCACGACTTAAGAGCACACCGCAGGAGAAGCTCAAAGCACGTTACCTCAGCTCCCAGCTCTAAAAGGGTCTCGATGAGAACCGCCGTCTGCACAGTCATATGAAGGCAACCTGCGATGCGAGCACCTTTCAGGGGCTTCGTCGCCGCATACATCTCCCTCATCTTCATCAGCCCTGGCATCTCATTTTCTGCGATCTCAATGGCCTTGCGACCCCAGTCTGCGAGGCTGATGTCAGCTGTGGGCAAAGGAGGACAGGTGTTGGCAGTTAAATAGCTGAGCCCTTGGCACCTATTCACACACTTGCAGACAGCCTTGGCTGCAACAGCTGAATAGGACGCTGAACAGTTGGGGGGACAGTTGAGGGAAAGACAAATCCCATCTCTGTTGCTCCTTGATTTTGATACACAGGTTTTCAAACTAGCATAGACCACACTGTAACCCAACGTACAGACTCCCTGAGGCTCCCCGATTCCGGCCCCTAGCCAGTAACCCTTCGTTACTGATATTGTCCAGAGTCAGATACTTCCCACTGAATTTTATTTTTGACCATGACTTGCACGTGTTGGGGCTGCCTGTATAGCAGTAGCTTCCGCTCTGAAAAGAGGCTGGGCATGTTATTGCCCACCGAAGTAACAGACCCTTCAGAGGCTGAGCCCAGCCCAGCTGCTGCTCCCCCTTCCCTGTGAAAAAATACGCGTCAGCCTTTGATGAAGAACTCGGTCAGACTATTTTCTCTCAACTACCCAGCAGGCACAGCCCATTTAAAGCACTAAGGAGAATCAGAACCTCTGATGCAGGTGGCCTGGTTGAGCACAAGCAAGGTAATTGCAAGATTTGGTCCCAGGAAGAAGCCTAGAGGCCACTGAAGCCATTGCCGGCACTTCAGTAAACTGCAGGACAAGCTTGACACCAGGGGAGCCACCGAGACACCAGGGGAGGCCTCTGAAAAGCCAGGGCAGGTGGAAGCACCGTGGAAACCGCGGAGACAAGAGCCGGGTTTCTCAAACCCCATCCCTTCTGAAGGCTCATCACTCACGTGGCTGCTCAAAGAGGCTCCGCACCATTTTGGGTTCCCAGACCTTCCCTCAAAGGAGAGCCCTTTAGCTGTTCAAACCTTGGGGCCCAAAGTGCCTTTCTTTGCATTTGGCCTCCACGCAGCGCAGGACTCTGGGGCGGTGAAGGGAGAGCCGAGGCCAGCCGCGGGAAGGCTGCTCCCTGCTGAGGCCCGCGGGCAGCGCCGGGCTCGGCGCCGCGGGCAGGGCCGGCGCGGCAGGCTCGGGCTCGGGCTGCGGCTGCTCGGCGCTCCCGGCCCATCCCGTCCCGCGCCTCGGGCAGCGCCGCCGGGCCGCTGCTCCCGCCGGCGCCCGCGCTCCGC
>JAVCKT010010039.1:0-11366 GCA_032273925.1 Rhynchotus rufescens | reverse complement strand
TGAGTCTCCTTTTTCCTAGATTTCATTTCAGTCCATTTGAGCTAAACACATCTGACTTTTTTTTAATAATAGATGCATAGCAGACTTAAAAATATCTTTTGATCTAACAGGAAAATGCAAAAACACTGGGTTAAACTGGTTCAGTTATTCCACACCAGTGTATCTGACATCAAAGCATTTCTGCCTGCACCAATGCTATATCCTCACGCCAATTCTCAATCATAAGGTTCCACAGAAATATCTTTTTAAGTTTTGAATAACTGAAATACTGGGTGACTTTGTCAAATGCTTTCCATAATCTTATCACCCTATTTATTTTGCTAACCTTTTACAGTTTTGATGTGTCCCCTCTAGAAATGAGAGGGATTAAACCCCAACCATACCAGTACCTCTTAGCTCTTCTTTTCAGACATAGCAAATGCAAGGCAAAAGCAAAACAAAACAAAAACTTCCCTCACCCTCAAATTCACCATTATTAATGGCTTATTATCTTCTCATCCCAAGTATCTATATCACCTTCAACCAGGGCTGTGAAAAGGACCAACAACAAGTCCATTCCCCTCCGAGAAGGACCAGACTTCCTTTCCTTGCAGTGCTCAGAGGTCCCTGTTTTGGAGGCTGTTCCTCTATCCTTCTCCTTCTGTTGAGACATATGACTCCAAACCTGCTCTTCCCACCCACTGATAAACCTTTCCTCTTAATCACAGTAAATTATGTCTTTCAGCTGCTAGCTTCCCCATAGGAGATCATTGTATACTTTGTAATGAACTGTACTTTTGCAGGAAGTTTTCTTGAATTTTTAAAATTAAAAAGAAAGAAAAAAAAAAGAACAGTAAACACATACACACACGCACAACAAGGAAAAACAAACCAACAATCTCTGTGCTAATCCATCTGTACCAAGGGACTCATCAGGTATCAGGACATACCTGTAGACAGCAGACAGTAGGGATTCCCTTTTAAGTGTTGAGTAACATCATTTCAGGCATTTTCTAAGCAGCTGGGAAAAATGAATTACTTTCCTGTGGTCCACCCACACAAACTTTGCTATTTGAAAGTTTGGTTACACTGTTTTTTAAAGAATTACCACTCTAACAAGAGACAGAAGGACAATAAAATAAATTTGAGAAAGTCAACCACTAATAAATCAGTATATTTCCTAATACAGACAACACGACTCTCCTTCCTATATCCATATGCACGGAGGAGGACTAATATAATAATCTTACCACCTTTAGTATACTACAAAATACAACTAAAGTCATCCATAATCCTCAACACAAACCCAATCAACTCACCTATTATAACACCTAGACGCTCATCAGCTTCACAGCTGCTGGTGGGATTGGAAACAAGACCCTTCACATGGGATTGGGAACTTGACCCTTCACAGCTGTGGCTGGGTAGGCTTGATGAACCTTCAGCAGAGTCTCTAGCTCACTAGTAAGTATGTTTTGTTTCCTCAGAATCAAATCTGATCATATTTGAAATATGTCCATAAAATAGATATAAAGGGGTTATAAAAACCTCTTCCTCTTTTTGCTAGAAATGCAACAATGAGACAAGCAAAGAGATTTCCTTTGGAAAAAATGCACTGTTACCTTCCCCTTTCTTTTTAGGTGACGTACAGTCAACACTTTCCCTGCAAGGGCAGTGCTACCCAGCATAACCAAACAGTGCTGCAGAATCTCCCTGCATTAGCTCGCTGCAAAACACCTGAAAGTTGCATTTTAATGAACATAAACGAGTTTCCATGATCCAGCTCTGCATGTAAACTTTTAGGAGATTTAATGGACAGTCATTCCACTTATGCTATCCAATTTATTGCAGCTTCTAGCGAATATGGGAACAGACAACTTAATGCTGACATTTACATAAACCTCAAACAGCAGGAACTGAATACTTAAAACAGAGATCTGCCCTTTCCCAATGGAAGCTCTGAGGCAAAGTAGTAAGTTTATTCCTAAATATTTTTCTCCTTCAATCAAGAAGAAAATTAAAGTCTATCAGGAGTAATTAGTGTTTACCCTGGATGTCTACTGTATTTAGGTTTAAAACCAACTTCAGAAGCATCTCTCCTCATTGAAATCCTAGCCCAAATGAAGAGGTGAAAAGTGCTATGTTTTGCTTCTTATTACATATTTGTGCTATGAAATATAATCAGAAATTTAATCAGAACATAGATCCTGTGAAAAATATTTATATTTACAACAGGGCTCATATATGTACCTTCACAAAAGAAAAGGCAGAAAACCACCCATGAGTTAAGGAATTCCCTCCTTTCCTCATTTTCTTCAGACATTGTAGACATTAGGCATTATATATTATATTATTAATCATGAAAATATAATTAGAAAAAGCAAAGCATCTTTTTCTTTGTAAATGAATTTCTAAAATCCTGGGAAGAGAACTGCATTAACTATGTAATGAATATTCATTTGCATCATTATGGAAAGACGCTATATTGCTAATAGTGCGTTTGTGTTTGAAAAGAAACATAACCTCCCAAATCCCTGTCCCATGAATTATCAAATAGTCCAGCAGGGGGACCACCTAAGTTAAAAATTAAAACCTTGAATTCTCCCCAACTCTGGAAACAAGAGTTTGCTGTTAAGCAAACAGGCGCAGGGTCATGCACAAAAAGCATTTATGATACAAGAAATAGAGTATATTTCTTATGTCCATCAAACATAATGAATTCTCTGTGTTAATGTATCTCAAAAAGATCTGTAGTTAGTTTGCTGTCTAATATTTAACTTTTAAGAATCCCATTCAATTAAATGTTACTTGGGCGGCCTGTCCCCGCCATGTTGCTGAATAAATGCCTCTGTAAATTGAGGTAAATCTTATTTTATTACTAAGAAATCTCATTAATGAATATATCTTTTCCAAGACTTGCTAGGGCTGCTCACCAGTCAAGCTGATGTATAAGCAATTAAGTTGTCACTTTATGGGAACTCAGTATTTTACAACTATCTGTTTCTGTTTTTATTGCTAGTTTCTGTGAATGCCCAGAATACCATTTCTATCTATTCATAAATGCAAAAAACTGTAAAACCAGTGCTAAACCTATGCTTCGAGGAACATTTATTCTAAAATAAAATGTTTGTCCCCTATAAAATGCAAGCCTGGGAAAGATAGCTTGTTTTAGTTTTTCTCAGTGAACATGTTCAAAATTGGTTATTACATTTCAAAAATACTTACAATGCAAGCCACAGTCACATTGCTGCATGACACCAAGACTGCAAATTAAATCAATTTCCATCCGCTACAATTTAACCATATTCTATTTCTTTGATACACACTAATAACACTCAATGATGAGCCCAATACAAGAAAATGGCTTTGGGGAAAAGCAATTTGTTTAATAATTACTATCAGTGTTTCATGAATTAGGTTATTTACATATAAAAGGTAGTCTGCAATCAGCAAAATCCTTACCTTTAAGGATATGCCTTTCTAATTAATAGACAAAATCCACAGTTTAGCAACTTTATTTTTGTGTGATTAGACAAGAAATAGTAGATTTGTCTTGGATGGTGTTTATTAATGAGGGAATATAAAGACCTACTTGAGTTCTCTTTTCTTCATACAAAGTCCCTTTAAAGTCTTCATGCCCAGAGTATTCTTATACAAGCACAAGCTTGCTATGAATGGTCAACATAAAGCGATTATTTTATTTTCATTACTTGGTCAATTCTGCTGAATATGTAAAAATTTACCTAGAGTTAAAATAATCAAGTGGGGAAATATTTTAATTAAGTATGCCGAGATGATGGTCAAGTTTATAAATGTATTAGAAGAGCAACGTGGGAAATAACAGAAAACAGTTTGCAGATAGTTACTTTAAGGCAGGACAGTATTAGATCTTTTTCAAGACATAATTTTCATTTAGTGTTTCAACAAGAGATTCAATTCAAAGATTAAAATCAAATTCTTTTCTCTATTCACTGGCTATCTTGATTTTTAATTTTCAGATTCCTCACACTTTCCTGGGTGCTCCTTCTCCTGCAGAGAGAAATGAAATCCAGTTTTACCTACAAATACATACACAAGATTTTATATTTTCCGGTTATGTGATAATATAGATAGAGATAAATATTACACTGAAGAGAGACACATGACGGCGTGATTCCATTCTACTAAATTGAAACAAAGTGCATTATTAATCACAGTGTACTGAAAGAGAAGTGCAAAACAACTTGTATCTTAGTTTAAAAGTCTCAATAGATGACCTCAATTTTCTATGTCAAAAGCATATGGTCAGCAAAACTGGTAGAGAAATGACAGAAAAGTGTCTGGCCACTCTTGATTGCTCAACATTTGATGTTTTCAGTGATGTCCTGCCCTACATTGTGGAAAATAAAATCCAGATGTCATTTACTAAAAGATATTTCCAAATGATCTAAAATTTCTTCCTCCAAGTTGTCTCTACTATAAAGCTTTTTCTACTATAAGGCATTTATACAATGCACATATACACAGGAGGAACATTATTTTCTCTCTCTCATCAGCAGGTGGCTTCCTTTCTCATGTTAAAAGTTCAAGAGCTCAGTCCTACCACATATCAAGTATTTATAGAGGGCCTTTATGCACACTTAATTTAGTTTATCCAGCAAATATAAAATAAAAAAGAGTATAATCTCGTAACCTAAAATATCTATTTAAAATTCATTTTCAGCTCCTTTTATATAGATTGTATAAAACACATTTAGCATATTGCTGCAAGATGGATAAACAGAGTTCTCAAACATGAGGACAGATTCAAGAAATAAAGTAATTTTCCCAGTCTACTCAGTAAAGGTCTTGCTGTTATGGTTGGGGATGCTGCATTCCAGGAGCAGTACAGAATAATTGGAGACGTGGGAAGACAACAGTGACACTGATGAGGGCCTACAATATATCAAGAAACTGCATGCCAAAAAAGGACTGAAAAAAATCTGTTTTGCTCCAGGCTAAAAGGTAAGGTAAAATATGTTTCAGGCTCAAAACACTTGAGTGTTCAATAGTGTTCAAATTCAAGTAATTTTCAATGATACTTCTTGAAAAACAAAATACTTAATTTAAATGGCAGTTAGTTTTCCTCAAAGCAATTTCAACTATAGCCTGACATGCCATTTACTTAATTTAAAATCAATAAAACAATGGGTATAGGACCTTGATATTAAAAATGATATTTTTCCTTTGTTTTTGAAGCATGTAAAACAAACAAAAATCAATACTTTATCTTTTACACTGGAATAGAAAGGATAATAAAGCAGCATGCTCATATGGGTATATAGCATTGATTACAGAGTCTTTCAAGGTAATTTGGTAAGATTTAAAAATAATACTTGGTAATCCAGCAGTGCAACACTTTATCACAAGAAGTATGGAAAAAAGGTGTCAGTATAACAGCCAACATAAATTACATAAGATGTAATTCTACTATTGTAATTTCTTAAATATAATACATAACCCTAAACTGAGTTTAAAGGGATGATATACTTTGCATTTTTTTTGTAGGCAAGAAGGATGAAAGTTTCACAAAGAAATATACTACTATATCCAGCATTGTTGGGAAATCAAATATTTGGCAAACCACATCTAAGAGCAAGATGAGCACTCATCTGGAGTTAAACTGTTGGAAGAGTTTATATATACATATATATATATAAACATAAAACTCTTCAACATAGGCCTTTGCAGTGAATTTTATGCATATTCAAGATTTACCTTAGAGTTCTTCATAAAGTATGTTTTCAGGATAGATTTAAAGAAACAAATTTTTGCGTGTCACCTCAGAAGGCAATATTTTATACATTGTTTTGCACAGATTACTTTAACGTGTTTTACTTTAAAGTTCATTCCAAAATGAACGTTGCTCACTTGCAAATTTTATTTTTGAAGTAGAACTCTAATGAATCGTTAGCTGCCATGGAAATGTGCACATGAACTAAATTTTCCATGTTGTAGGAACAAACTTATTAGACATTATGAATCAGAGATGACAAGGAGCCTAAAGCAAAAACGATACAGCAGACTGCAAGTGGTAGCATGTCATTGAATACGTTATTTTGTAAAATAAATGAAAGCTGTTATCAAACAACCTGATTATAAGTCACCTTAATATTTTCTCTGTTTTGCTGAGGTAATAATTTCCTATCAATGCCACAACTTAAAATAATTATTATATGCTTAATTTTGCTCCTCAAAGGGCGTTTTTAGCTAAAAGGCCTTAAATAAGCCCAGCTGGAACACTCAGAAATTTTTATTTCTTACCTTTGCAACAGTCCTGTAGGAAAATTTTAAATTGTTTCAAGCAGAAAAAGTTAAATTTAAATTTTTTTAAAAAATTAAAATTAAATATTTCTGAGTTCTAAGGTCATTGTGCTTCAAATCTGTTTCCTCCCACTTACACACAGTACAGCGGTGTATTTCACACCAAATCTCATGTCTAACTCTCGTCTTCTTGGATAAATTATTATGTAACGTAATGATGGCAAAATCTGTCTTACATTTTTCATATACATGGAAAAATATATATCATATATATCAATTATATATATATATGAGCTATATATCATATATCTGAATTCTGAGGTCAGACACCTTTTATTGCCAATTTATCTCGGGTACTTCTGCCGATTATTCTGGAGCACATTTTCATGTGATTCAGGAGAGTGATGACCACTGACCTGGAGACTGGTACCAGGGCTGCAGAGCCCATCACTCAGACAGACGCCACAGGAGATGCCACCAGGGCTGATGTTCCCACAAACCCACCGCACAGGCAGGGACATGCTCAGGATGTCAGAGCGCCTCCGTGCCCGGCCAAGCCACACACTTATCTACAGGAAGCCAATACAGTAGTTCCTTAATCCTGTAATACTCTGGTGACTTTATACTGACTCCTCCTCACAACTGTGACACACCAACTGTCACAAATCTTTTTCCCTGCTTTTATTTTATTTAATTATATATATATACACCCAATACACACACAAAAACCCCACAACATTTACAAAATTTTTCATTCTTCATCATCACTGTTGGCTCTCAACTTTATATATATTTATATTCTTTTTATTTAAAAAAATGAAAGATGAAGGATGTGTTTAATAAGACAGATAATGTAGCAGCCATGTTGATTTCTAGCAGTTTTTCAGTCCATGCATTAGTTTTTAAAAAGACAAAGAGGAAAGAAAGATGACTGTTCTCTCTAAGCTTTTGGATGCAGTTTTAGAAAAACAAAAAACCTGTTCAAATAAGTTTTTATAGTCCATCTGCTTGTCTAATGATGATAATTAAAACTCAGCTATCTGGCGTCCCAAGTTTATTTAAGTACTTTTTTTTTTTTTTTAAACAAAAAGGCAGGAATGAAACCCAAAACCGTGCTGCATTTCTTTGTCTCTGAGATGCAATTTTTTCTTTACCTGGTACACCATTAGTTCAAACTTCAAGTCAAAAGTCAATGAAAAGTACCATCATATTCTGAGAGAGAAAATTCCTCATGATGCTAGTGCTAAAAGTTACACAGAACTTACGAAGTCAAAACTATTTCAGTAAATTTTACCCTATTCTCTTGGAACGTGTTGCCAACCAAACTGAGAACACTCAACAAAAATAAGCAGGATTTTGTTTATGATGGCATCTCATTTTAGCATTTTCCAATTTAAAGGCTTCTGTTGTTAGAGCCAAAACTGCCACCGATGTTTTATTTAGTGTTATAAAATTAGTTAAATGGTAAAAAATGCCTGCACAGAAAACTCTCCTAGGAACTGAATGCAGGGCATGTTCATAATTGTACTACAAGATTTATTTTACATGCTTTGCAACCTGGTAGTACTGCTTCATCTAAAGAGGTCCTGAAACTTAAAAGTCTTCCACAGAAATTTATTCCATTCTCTAAGGACCTTTATTTCTCATAGCTCTTATTTCTGAAGTATTTTCTTTTCTTTTTTTCTTTGTAAAAATGGCAAAGGCAATGATGACAAAAGCAGTGGCGGCAACAGGCACGACAGCATCTTGAGGCTATGTTTTGATGGCAGAAAGTAAAGACCTCAGGAAATGATCCTTGGCAAAGGCAGCGTTTAATGGAGGTGCTGAAGGAAGTTCAATGGAAAACACTTCTCAGAAATTTCCGTCCAGATAGGAAGATAATGCTGTTTTAGGGAAAAATGCAAATACTACTCAGCAGACCAAGGGCAAAGGAAATAGGAAATGGGCTAGAGAGTTCTCTGAACTAACCTGTCACTGAGATGTGAGAAAACATACTTGCATGTTGGCAATTCTTTTATTTTAAAGCCTTCCACAACTCAGGACCTTTTTGCAGCCTTGTGTCATTATCCAAAAGTCGGCAGCTTCCAGTTCAGACTTCTTAAAGGTAGGCTACAAAGCTTAATTCGTTCCTATTTTGATTTATCATTTGCATGTTTATTGTTTGAGCCTGGGGAGTAACTCACAGGAAAATTCACCGAGGAAACAATACCTTGTAGGAATGCTGCAAGAGCTGACATGCTGCTTGGTTTCAGAGTGCAGAGAAATACTAGGGGTTGAATCAGAACCTTCTAGGAGCCTCTCGGGAGGCAAGAGGAGCCCTCTGGGACCGGTGTCTCTTCTGAACCTGCCGGAGATGGGACAAGGGGAGGAGCAGGTATGGGCATGAGGACACACGTACTCCTCAGAGAGAGCATTATACCTCCATGTCGGTAGAGGAGAACACCCTGCTTTAAATATTTTTAACCTTGACATTCTTGATTATACTGGCATTAAATACGACGCCTTAGTTACAATTTCTTATTTTAAAACACCTAGCTTATGGTCAAGTTCCAAAGAAATTCCTCATCATTAACAATTAAAATTACAGAATTACGGTAGAATGGGTGCCCAGATGAGCAAACAGACACTTTACAGATATAGTTATGAATCTTTATCTAATAATAATTTTATTACAACACTGTTAGTTGAATGAATGAATAAATCTGCCTGCCGGATGTTTTTAGTGTTCCACTTTGATTCAAAAAAGTTCTCAGAGGTGAAAATGATTATTAGAAATCATAGTGTCTGCAATTAGATTTACGCTATTTCTCAGACTCACGTATCCTTGACTTCTTATTCAACAAAATAAGACTAGAATTTCATTAATGCTTTCAGTTTGACAGATGTTTCTCAGGCTTATCTGAACATGCTGTGGGGGGAGAAAGAAAAGACAGAAGTTTATTACAGGGAATATTCACATTCCAGATTCCAATAACAGAAAGTAACTTCTCTAGACAGAAAAATGAAGCTCCTCCACGGGATAATTCAGAACAATTATACTAAGCTCAGAACTCTGAATTGCACTCAGATGGCTCCTAAAGTGAATATATCCTACAATGTCTGCTATCAAAAAAAATAAATAAAATAAAATAAAATAAAATAAAATAAAATAAAATAAAATAAAATAAATAAAGGAGGCAACAGAGGAAGCAGCAATACAAGATAATCAGCACGATTGCAGCCTTGCACTCTCCTGGGAGCTTGTCTTTCACCGTTCATATCTTTTCTCTCACACTACTTTCTAGTTTAAACTACAGTAAAATTACAGTATCAAGTCTTCCTCACCATTTCCTTAATTTGTAACAAAAATAAATGACTTCATCAAGAAGGATTGTACTAGAGAGCATACACCCATGCCCAAATGCTTAAAACACTGGCGGAACAGGCTCTCATTTATTATACATGGACAGAGGAAGTGAGTCTTCATAAAAGTCTCTCCTTAGTAAAGAAAAAGCAGAATAAAAGTATCTCATCTATAAATGTTGATAAAGCCAAACACTAAAATGCTGCAGAAACACGTGATTTAGATACAGAATCAGAGTAATACCTAAGAGCAAAAGTGACTTAAACCTCTTATTGTCAAAAAAATGTCAAAGAAATGATAGAAAATACTTGGGAGATGCAATCACATCACCAAGTAAGAAAGATGATCTCGATAGCTATTTTATTTCTTTATTTTGCTTCAACTGGCAGTGTGGGCAGAACTGTGAAAGGTCTCCCCATGCTAAGCAGCCTCCTCTTTCTGTAATCTCTTTCCTGACTTTCACTAAGAGAACTATCTAAACCCTCAGGATCTTTCCTGCTCCTGATGAGCGTTCCTTACTAGCGTTCACAGCGGGCAGGTTCATACTCCAGGTAGAACCTGCAGCAGTCCTAGGCAGTCTCAACTTAAGAGTTTGCATTAGGTCAGCTTTTCTTACATATGTTGGGTCATTATCCATAGTAATTCATTAGCCCTATAGAGTATTAACCATATGAATATCTGATGATAAAACAACTCTGGTCTGCTTCCTTTCTGGATACCTCAAACAGATATCAAGTGGGATACCTGAAGTCCTCCTCTCAATTGACATTATCTTTTATGATGAAAAGCCACTATTTTCAAACATACAGACCAACTTGTAATACAGATCCATGAAAGAAAATGTATGAGTCAAGACCAGAAAAAAAAACCCATAGATATTTTAGCCTGTGATACTCAACATCATCAAAGATCCACCTCTATCCTATAGGGAGCAGTGCAAAATTAGGGGAATGTTCACAGTTTAGACGTCCCCCTCATAACTGGGCATCTTTTCTTTGGAAAGGAGCCTGGGCCAGCAGAACCTTGTGATTTTTTTTTTCCTCTTATTTACAAATGACAACTTGTAGAAGAGATTTTACTTGCAAGGGTGGAAAACAATATTAAAATAGCATTCCCCGAGTCGCAAGAGCAGTTTTCTATGCATGCAAGAGGAAGCATACGTACAGGAAGCAAACACTCCATGCTGAGCTCCGGATGAGTCCTGGGTCCAGGATGCATGTCCTGGCTGGAGCTCACAAGTGGGTAAAAGGGGGCACTGTTGAAAGCCCTGCAGTCCTGAACCTGCCCTTTCACCACACTGGAGGAACCTCTGGAGTAGGGGGTTCTGGCTTACTGTCCATCCGTTCCTCTGGAAGGAAACTGGAACTTAAAACAGAACACAGCACAGCATGGTTTGGTGCCACGTGGAGCAGGATGTATCAAGAAACACGTGGAGAGCAGCATAGGGAATACTTCAGAAAGTGCTCTAGAGCGTGGAATTACGTAATGCTAGGTAGTAAATGAAAACAATGCTGAAATAATCCATATTCTGAACCATATTTTTCAATAGATAACTCAAAAGACTTGGGGGGAGCGGGATTACAAGAGGTAAAAGGGAAGGGAAGAGAGAAAGGAGAAGACACATGAACAAAATAACCTATTACCTTCAAGTCCCATGACATCTATATATGTATGTTTGGATAATTCTCTCTTTTTTTTATCCACTTGGTATCTTAACACTATGTAGGCAGTGATGACAGCCTCACATTCAAATGCCTGTGTA